>JAVJIF010016768.1:0-61700 GCA_038442645.1 Agave tequilana | reverse complement strand
ATGCTATTCCCCTCAGCATGATGAGTTATCGAAGACTTATGTTGGGCTTAAAAGCCAACATTTTCTTCTATCCTCAGCCGTCGGAGGCGTCGAATATTAATAGAAGAGTAACTAAGCTAAAACCCAAGTTTCGCATTTCGTTTCTTTCTTAATATTTACATCATGCATCATGATATAACCAGTGCTCGATTAGCTTGACACTGATCTACCGTGATGTGATCTAGTAAAGGAAAGAAGCTCTTCTTGGATCTGGAGTTTTGATCAGAGGTGCGGTATTAACTTGATCGGAGAAGAGTGCTATCAAAGATAGTATTTCTTCAATAATTGCCGCTGATTGGCATCATGAGCGTATCACCGTCTGAGGTTATGAGGTGATATGCTCCATTTGCGTAGACCGACTCTACTACAAATGGTCCCTTCCCATTTGGGTTTAAATTTCCCTTTTGTCTTATGTGTCATCACCATAGCTCTTCTGACAGCTAAGACAAGGTCATTTTTCTTGAAAGTTCGCTCCTTGACTTTCTTATTGAAGGCTCTAGTAATTCGAGCTTATAGAGCTCGATTTGCTATTGGGCTTGTAGACGTTTATCATCTAAAGCCTCCAGCTCTTGGAGCCGCAGTCGATGCTTCTCCTCATTTGTCATCTCTGCTGTCAAGGCGATCATAGAGATGGGATTTATATTTCTAGCGGGAGTACTACTTCACACCCATATACCAAAGAGAATGGTGTAGCTTTCGTTGGGGTTCGGACCGTTGTATGGTAGACCCACAAGCATTCACCTAACCTGTCGCCCCAGTCACGTTGGCTTTCGAGACGAATTTCTTGAGAAGTTTTTCAATAGTCTTGTTAAAAGTTTCTGCGAGGCCGTTAGCAGCTGGGTAGTATGTCGTTGAGGACACACTCTGGATTCTGAACTTATTGCAGAACATCTGAAAAGCCTGACTGACGAATTGGGGCCCGTTGTCATGGACAATTCATCGTGGCACACCAAACGGTAAATGACGTGATGCTTCAGGAATTTGATCACATCGGATGTCTTTACCTTCCTCAAAGGGATAGCTTCAGCCCATTTAGCGAAGTAATCGGTTATGGCTAAGATGACCGATGCCCTTTGGATGAAGGAGGGCTGATAAGGCCGACTACGTCTATCCCCCACATCTCAAATGGCTAGGTAAAGGTTGTAGAGCGAAGATATCCTAGTGCTTGACGGATAAAATCACCATGGATTTGACAGGGGTGACACAGTTTGGAATAAGTGATGGCGTCAGGGATCATCTTAGGCCAATAATATCCCAGTCTTCAGAGTCGATCCCCAAGCTTCGACCGGGCTCATGAGCTCCACACATGTCGTCATACGCTTCTTTGAGCATTTCTTGCGCCTCCTTTTGTGATAGGCAGCGGAGGAGGATCCCGTCATGCGATCGATGATACAGTGTTCGCATGATCGCATTATAGTAGAATTTGGGGGGCTTTCCTTCTAATGGCAGCCGCTTCTTTGGGATCATCAAGCAGGATGCCGTATAAGGCATAGTCGATGTAAGGGAATCGCCAATCCCTAGGCTCTGGACCGGCCGAAGTTTCCAGAGCTTCTTTGGCTTGACAGTCTCTTGTCAGCTTTTGGTGATCTTCAAAAGTGATTCTTGGGCAATACAAGTCGTGGCTGTAGACAAGTATTTTCTCTACTACTCCAGCTGGAAGGGCTAATGAGGCAGCGAGAGATGTCGTGCATCTGCATGCGCATTTCACTGGCGTGGTACATGATCGATGCAAAAGTTTTTGAACCTTTCGGCCATAGAGATAGTTGCGTTGTAATAGGGTATTAAGTCTTCATGTCTGATTCGTACTCCCCGCGAACTTGGTTAACGATGAGTTTAGAGTCACCGTATGCCTCGAGATTTTTAGCGCCAATCTCATTGGCGATCTGCATTCCAATCAAGAGGGCATTGTATTCCGTTACATTATTGGAGTAGGGCTCGGTTAATGAGAAAGCTTGAGGGATCACATAATTCTGTGGAGAGACCAGCACTACCCCCACTCCGGCTATGACATGCCCTTGCGGACCTGTTCTCGATGCATCGTTGAAGAAGAGTTACCACACTTGTCTTTCAAAAGATGTCTGGGTCAGACAAACTTCAGCGACTTCATCTGGGAGATCCTCGTAAAGTTCGGTTGCTCTCGGATCTGGATGCTCCACCAGGAAATCCGCCACCGCTTGTCCCTTCACGACTTTTTGTGGTAAAAAGCGCATTTCATATTGGGATAGCAGTATGGCCCATTTTGCCAGTCGACCGTTTAGCGACGATGGCTTCGTCATGAGCAACCTCAAAGGGTTGACCCCTGATATGACATTTATAGTCTAGCTCACCAAGTAGTGTCGCATTTTCTGGACAGCGAACACTAATGCCAAACATTCCTTTTCGATCGGGTTGTACCGATGCTCGGCTTCGATCATAGTCCTACTCAGATAGTAGATTGCTTGCTCATGTCCCTGATCATTATTCTGGGCTAGCAAAGCTCCTAAAGAATGATCTATCGCTTGAACGTATATCAGGAAAGATTTTTCTGACACCGGAGTTGTAAGGAGCGGTGGTAGTGTGAGGTATCGTTTGATTTTCTCGAATGCTTGTTGGCAAGCATCATCCTAGATGAATTAGACACCCTTTTTTTATAATTTGGTAAAGGGTTGGCATCTTCCGGAGAGATGTGAGATAAACCTTCGGATGTATGCTAGTCGTCCTTGCAATCCTCTAAGCTCCCCGAGATTCCTTGGAGGTTGCATCTCCTGGACAGCGCGGGGTCTAAGTGAATTCCTTTGTATGTTACTATAAACCCTAGGAATTTACCGCTGGCCACCTCCAAGAAGGATTTGGTGGGGTTCATCTTCAACTGATGTGTTGCATGATTTCAAAGACTGCCTTCAGGTCGGTTATGTGGTCACCTTTGGTGCGGCTTTTCACTACAATGTCGTCAACGTAGCATTCCACTATTTTACGTATGTGCTCGTGAAAAATTACATTCATAGCTCTCTGATATGTTGCCCCCGCATTCTTCAGTCCAAAGGGCATGACAGTATAGCAATATACCCCCAGTGGTGTCCTGAAAGAAGTATGTTTTCATCATCAGGATACATTTTGATTTGATTATACCCTGAGAATCTATCCATGAAGGACATTCGCTCAAATCCGTACGTATTGTCAATCATGACATCCGTGATTGGGAGAGAAAATTCATCTTTGGGACAGGCCTCATTTAGATCATGAAAATCAATGCAAATTCGGATCTTTCCATTTTTCTTGGTGACGGGGATGATATTGGCTACCCAATCAGGATGTTGCTCCTCCCTAATGAAACTAAAGTCTAAAAGCTTCTTGACATCTGACTGGATTGCTTCCATTATTTCTGGACAGAACCGTCGCTGCTGTTTGACTGGATTCATGTCTGAATTAATGTTAAAGCGATACATAGCCACTCGAAGATCAAGTCCAGGCATGTCCTCATAATTCAAAGCAAAAACATCTATATATTCTCGCACAAGAGATATTAAATCTTCTTTCTCAGAGGATGATAGGCTTTCGCTTATAAAGATGGGCTTAGAATTAGCCTCATTTCCCAGATTAATCTGGGTAACTTTATCCTCCGTGGGTGGTTCGTGTTGTTCGAAGCGAATATCCCAGAGAGTTTTTAGGTGTTTGATACAAGGATCTGTATTAGACTGGATCATTTCTTCATCTCTGTCTTCCAGGTGGCTTGTTGAAACCATGTTTACTGAAAGTTCTCCGAAGATGCTGCTGATACTAACGTCTGACTCCCACGATGACGTGCCAGATGAGTAGTTATGGTGTAGTAACTCTTCGGACTCAGAGGCTGACAGGATTGAGGTTGATACATAACCCAAACCCTTGCGAGTTCGATGGTAATAATCAGGGGTTTTTCCTTTCGGAACGAAAGACCAGAGTAGTGTTCTTCTTCCTTTGCCGAAGTTCAACCCAGGACCATTTGTCATATCATACCCCATGCTTTCTATCATTCTGAGTATATTCGGCTCATAATGAGTGAACTGAGGGGATTCATTCTCGCTTTCTAACTCTTCACGAGACATCAGTTCGGACTTGATTTGTCTGAAAAAGATTAGTCTTTGGCCTTTGCGTCTTGATGGGACCATGAATACTGATTCTTGTGCATCACCGACATCTTGGTACATTTCGAAGGATGACTTCATTGGTACATGTAATGATGTCAGAGCATCCATTACCGACCAGGGGTCATTATCTACTTCGGTACTAGTGTCTGATGGCACAGAATCAGAAGCGAACACAGAAAAGTAAGCTAAATTTAACTCTTCATTAATATACCACCCCCTACATCATTGGCAGTGTTATTAACATCGAGCTTATTAATGCTCGTTACAAGTGGATCTAATTCCCACATGCACTCTTCCTCCACCTCTGGCTTGGTGTTAGCTTCGTTACCAGAGTCTGGTTCCTCTAGTTGTAGGTCCTCATTTGTTTCCAAAGGGTCTTGATACAGGAGGGAGTCTGTGAAATAGTTCTCTACCCCCTTGAACGGATGCCTTTCAGTGATCAACGTTCGGACTTTCCCACTTTCGTCAATGTACTTTATAACTTGGTGGAGAGTGGAGGGGACGATGGAATTACGATGAATCCACGGTCGTCCTAGCAGCAAATTGTATGAAGTGTCGGCGTCGATCACATAGCATGTCACTTCAAACTTTAGGTCGCCGATTTGACATTTGAGCTTGATCTTCCCCCTTGGGCGCGTACCATTGGCGTTAAAACCATAGATGGTAGTCTGGGTGGCGCTCAATCGGTGGGTAGGGATCCCTAAGTGCTGCATGACCCGGCGAGGCATAATACTTAATGCGATCCTGGATCTACCTGAATGCGGCTTACTTCAGACGATCCAATATACCCTGTGAAGTACAGGGGTCGATCATGTTTCCCCTTGACCTGCATGTCATCTGTCGTGAAAGTGATGCAGGGAGCATTTTGGGAGGCATGGAGGCAGTCTTCTACATCCTCCTCCTGTGTTCCAGCTGGAATCTGGGCCATGAAGACCTCAGCATTAGCTAGGCCTTCCCTTAGAGCTTCTCTGGTTGACTTTGATAGTCTCAGGAGCTCGTAAAGGGTGATTCTAGCCGGAATATTGGCCAATTGAGCCAGAATGTCAAAGCGGTAAGGTATTGTGGATCCTTCCGCTTTGTCCTTTGGGAGAGCCTTAGAAAACTGAAGCTCTTTTTTCTTCTCCACCAGTTGCTTCGCGGAGGGCTTGGCTGACTCCGCAATAGGTTTAGGAGGGCTTGCCACCATCTCGTCATATTTCTTTAAATACGACTGACCCGAACGAGTTTCTACCACAAGCGGTTTATTGAGCTCTGCGGCGAGAACGATTGTTTCCTCTTCTGAATCAGTTATTGAGGGAACGTCAGTTTCTGCTTCCCAAGAAGAAGCACACACCACATTACAGGATGCCCTTGGCTTTGGACCTTCTGTTGGTAACAGTAGTCCATTGCTGGTTGTCCACAAGGTCGGGATGAACCAACATAATTTTCCCCTAAGGTATGGGACGGGTACAAGACCTTTCTCTTGTTGGTGATGTGGGTCTGTATTAATCATTCTTAGTTCCCCTTTCGGGATGGGGACTACTCCGGACGGTGCTGGAGGCTATTTTCTAAACTGAAGAAATGATGTCATATTAGCCGTCACTT
Source organism: Agave tequilana (assembly GCA_038442645.1). Lineage (NCBI taxonomy): Eukaryota > Viridiplantae > Streptophyta > Magnoliopsida > Asparagales > Asparagaceae > Agave > Agave tequilana. The sequence continues at coordinate 55,974 of JAVJIF010016768.1, read as the reverse complement.
TCTTCTACTTTGGACGGAGCTTTATCACTTCTTCATCAATCAGAGCTTGAAGGATATCTTTGAAGACGTAGCAGCTCATGGTGGGGTGCCCCAGCATCCTATAATACATGCAGTAGTTAGGATTATCGATTTTACCGACTTCTTCAGGACGTCTAGCTTCAGGAAGCTTCAATCTGTTGCTCTTGTTGAGTAACTTGAACAACGAATCAACATATTTGTCTTTGAAGGAATACTGCTTGTTGGCACGTGGCAGACTTGAAGAGCCACTTCCCCTGGCCGGCTGAAGTTTGACAGGGGATTTTGTCTCTGTCGCCAAATTATCTTTTCTTTTTGATTGAAAAGATGTTTCTGGCATAGCCTTGTCGACTTCTCGAGTCTGGGTTTGTTTTCTTCTACTCTAATCCTGGCAATATTTTCTTCAGCCTGTTCACCTTGCTGGACCAATTGCTTCCAGGTGCGACTTTCAGCAACTCCTATTTGGGTTAGGAGTGACGTTGTTAGATTGTGGGGCATGTTTCTACCAGGGTGGCCTGGGTCATACCGCTAGGACATCGGAGTGCCATCTTCCAAAATCTCTCTACAAATGATTTGACTGACTCTCTCTTTCGCTGCTTTGTGGCCAGAAAAGTAGGCATTGTGATCTCCGAGTCATCTTCGAAGAAGCGTGTCAGGAAGAGCTTCTCCAGATCACTCCAATTTTTAATTCTTTGTGACCAGTCCGAGTGCGAGTATGCCGATACACACCTTCCGGTTCCGTATCAGACTCGTTAGAGCTGACCGTTGGTTGTTTTCCCCTACTTCTGCTTGCCATATTTGTAGTAACTTCAGGGTACTCCACGTCAGAGAAGGTCCTCCTTCTATGGGAGCGATACCTTTTGGCTGATTGAGAGATTGGGATCGATTGCCTGATTATCAACTGTTTGCTTGCACGTGAGCTGTAGCGGCATTCAGAGAACATTGCCGTGATAAGCCGTTCACAGCAACAAGATGGAGTGATCAGATTAGCACTCCTCTTTTTCATCAAATAATCTCTAAGATCCGTGGAAGGGAGATCAAAGAGGTTGGCCTCGGGTTGTCGAGGGCTTTTCAGCTTCTGAGAGTCACCCTTACGTCAAGAATTCGAGACGCAGGGTTCAGAAACGCGGAGCTCGCGTTGCGCATAACAGGCGTGGCTCTCGCATTTTGCCTTTGAAACGTGGGTCTCGTGTCTCTGCTGAGCAGAGACGCGGACCTCACATTTTTTATTATCGCGTTCGATCAGCGACAGTTGAGACACGCGGGTTTTCTTATTTTCGCATCTGGTCATAGAGACGCGGGTCTCGTGTCTCTGAGAAGAAGGATAGCCCTCACGCTGGTGCACGTCGCGTTTGGGAAGAAGAGTCTCGGAAACGCAAGCCCGTTTGGCTTCGCGTTTGGGTCTCCATACGCGGACTCCGTGCGTCTGACGCAATTCAGAAGAGACGCAAGCCTGAGCCTTGCATTCTGTCTCTGCTGGACAGATGATTGTTCCAGCTTCTTGCGCTTGCAATTATCGCGCGCGTCATCTCTGTCGACGTTCAGCGTTCCGGTTACGCCGTAAGGGTTGCTGGGAACCCCCGGTGACTTGGAGCTGAGGAAGGGGATGGGCATGAACGGGCTAAACATCAGCAACGTTAACCTTGCGGGTCTCATGGGAGACGTTGATGCGGGTGTCACGTGTGAGATGATCAGCCGTGACACTCTTCTTGTCAGTCGCATCTGAAGGGATCTCAGAGCGGACTTGAGAGCGAGTCCCCAAGAAGACCTTGCGGTACTGCCGCGCCCTAGGGCTCTTGGAGCCAAAAGAGAGGAACTCTTCATACTTTACCTGGTCGAACTCTACGACAAGTGAATCGACTATTTTTCCCATGTAGGTGACGTCACCTTGCGCCACGACTTGCTCATCGGTAGAGAAAGTAGTCCCCAATGGAGTCGCCATCTCCTGTTTAGTGGGAAAAAATTGAAGATCGGGGAGTAAATTCTTTGTTTGATTGTAAAGAAAATTACAGCGGATCAATAATCCTCTTACAAGAGAGGGGAGATATTCAAGCCTAAATCTCCCTTTTGTTTAAAGCCGGGTTCTTGATGTAGCGATGGAAAGTGAATCTTGTTTTCCGTTGACCGGGTGAACGTCAGGACCTTTTGGGAATCCTTTCTTTGGATAGTAGACGAAGTAACACAGGTTCTGTCCACCGAGGATCTCAAAGAGATGATAGGCAAAGACGAACTTGTACGCAGCAAGTTGTTAGAAGAGTGGAACTCTCTCTTTCTTTTCAACTGGAGGTCTTGGTGCTTCTACGGCTTACAACCGAAGTTCTTCTTATCAAGAATTTTTCGACCCCTCTTCTATAGCAAATTGGGCTGTTTATACAGGTTTCAGGGGGTAAACGTGTCCCCTAAAAATACTCCATAATAGGGGTTAACTCCCTCATTACGTGGACAGTAATTGACCCAGTAATGAGGGCAGTTATAACTGAGACGCAGGTTTTGAGCCTTGCGTTTTGCTGCTGAAGTAATGCTTGAGAGACGTGAGTTTCCAGCTCTGCGTCAAGCTTCACGTGAGACGCGGGCTTTAGATTCTGCGTCTTGGTACCGCAATAATGCTGAGACGTGGATTTCAACCCTCACGTCTTGGTCCTTGCAGTGATGCTGAGACGCGGGTTTCAACCCTCGCGTCTTGGTGCTGCGCTGGTGGTGATGACTAGCCTTGCGTCTGGAGTTTAGATTCTGTTTTTTAACGACTTGTCTTCAGTGATTTTTAGATAGTCTACACATATCAAGACGAATCTATCCTTACACAAGATCTAAAAATAAAACAAAACTAAACAAACCGAAGTCTTCTTATAGAACTCCTTCTCCAAATCGACTCGATCCAAACACGATCCAAAGAGCTTGACTCCAACTGAGTGCTAGATGCGATCTTGACGCGCGAGCTCTTGAATCATCATGTGTTAGCCCCAAAATTGGCTTTGAATCTTTTGTTTAAGCTAATCACCTACTAAGATAAAACTTATTAAACACAAAATCATTAGCAAACTAACCTTCATAAGTTAGTCATCATCAAAACTATGGTGAAAGGCCTCTGGGCCAACAGTTGCGTGGTGGAGAAAAAGAAGAAAAGAAAAAGGAAAGAAAAAAGAAAAGGAGAGGAAAAAAGGAATGAAGGAGAAAAAAATGGAAAAGAAAAAAAAAGGAAAAAATATCTATATAAAACTCCGAACTCGGGAAAACACTGAAAATACCGAAAAAGTCAGAAAAATAGAGTAACTCGGAAAGGGCTCCAAAAATTCTCAAAAATAGAGATATTATTTAAAGGACTATGGTGAAATCAAATTCAAGAAATTTAGTTTGATTTTCAAAATAAAAAACTTGTAATCAACTGTCGATACCGGTCTACACTGACTCGGCCGGATTTTGATAAATTCTAAAAAATTCCCAAAAACTCTCAGAGAGAAAATATCATCCTGAAGAATATTATAAAATCAGATATAAAAAATCCAATCTAATTTCTAAGTTAAAAATCCTGGAATCAACAGATAATACTAGCCGACACCAAATATTGTCGGGTTTTGATAAATTCAGAAAAATCTCTAAAAAATACATTAAGGTAGAAAATATGATTCTAAAAAATAATTTGAAAGCAGAATTTATAAATTCAACTCTGTTTGTAAATTAAAAATTCAGGAATCGATCAGCGCACCGGTCGATACCAGTTTTGAAGATTTTGCAATTTAATTTTGAAAAATTTCAGAAATTTATAAAAAATCTAAAATATTAAAAAACGATATTTGAAACTAAAAAGTATTAAATCTGACTATCGAAAAAATCAAATCGAGTAATACATTAGAATCGGGTCCCTGGTTCAGACTAGAGATGACTCCGAGTCCACGAATCTGGATCCAGTACAAAACAATTGTATAAATAATCATATAATAAAAATAAATATAAGAAGTAAATAAAAAATACAATCAAAAAATCTGAATACGTATCTAAGTACATATACCGAGAACGGGGTGTTCCAATTAGCCACCACTCAAGCTTGAGGAATAAGCTAGTATTAACAACAGGCATGTCGGAAGCCTAGTCTGCTGTCAGCCTTTGGTTTCTGGAGGTACTCCCAACATTTAAGGAATAAACGTCGTCCTCCCGGACTATGCCCCCAATAGAAGTTGCGCATTAAGGCTTCCATCTCTTTGCACATGGCTTTGGGCGCAATGCCCATTTGAAAGTAGGAATTGCTGCAAGCGAGGCTTTGATGAGGACTTCTCTCCTCGCATGAGAGAGTAGGAAACGTTTTCAGTCGTTAAGTTTGGTATTCATCTTCTCGATGAGGTAGTTATGGCTCGAGATGGGCTTGCTTGTGGCAAATAAGGGTGCGCCTAAGTAATGCTCATCCTTCTTCATCAGCCTGACACCAAGGATACCTGCCAGTTCATTCTTCACATACACTGAGAGGTTATTTTTGAAGAAAATTGAAGATTTGAAAAAGTTTATCACCTGTCCTGCCCACACGCTATAAATGTCAAGGATGTGCTTAGCAGTCTCCAGATTGTTGCGCTAGGCCTCTCGAAATACCATGAGATCATCGACAAACATCAGATGTGAGATGGACGGTGCTAACGGTTGATCCTCATTCCCTTGAACACTCCTAATCTCGCCCTCACATAGAAGAGAGGAGTACAGTACCCCTGAACAAATGATGAATAGGGAGGGGAGAGCGGGCAACCTTGTCGAAGTCTCCGCTCCCGACGAAAGAAGTCATCCACTTCGGCATTGATGTTGACCCTAATAAGAAAGGTGTAGACACAAGCTTTGATGAAATTTATAAAACCCCTTGGTAGCCAGATGAGGTGAAGAGCCAGGACGAGGGAAGATCACTCCACTCTATCATAAGCCTTTTGCATGTATGCCTTGAAGGCGAAGAATTTGAATTTTTTGCTCTTCCTTCTTCGTAGAATGAATCAACTCCTGAGTCACCACAAAATTGTCCAATAGTTGTCTTCTGGGAACAAACATCGCTTGTTGTGACGAGATGATAGCATCAAGAATGGGCGCAGTCTCTTGGCAGGGAACTTCACCGCTACTTATTTAAAACCTTTCTTTTTATTGCTAATCTCAATGTTTATCTATATTGATTACTCTTTTTGTTATCATCAGGTAAAATTTTGTGTTAAAGATATTAGATTTTCCTGGTTTTACAAGATAAAGTTTTTAGTAACGAGACTTTCTTGTTTTTTTTTTCTGTTTTTTTTGTTTTTTGGGAATATAAGCTTATTCTATGAAAAATGAAAAAAAAAAAATTTTCAAAAAAGACCACAGTCTGATGTAAGTGAGATTTGAATTTTAGAACTCTCGTCACTGCAAAGAAGTTTTATCACTCTACTACAGTAGCACATGCATGAAAAATGAAATACTAATCATTTTTTGTGTGTGTTTATATATTAGAACTGGCACATATACGACATGGTATATGTGGAAGCTGTAGCTGTGACGGATACAGTATTTGTGGAAGCTGTAGCTGCGTGCCTTCAAACATCTTTTAAAAAATATATTTTTTATATGCTCATGTCTTATAATATTTCAAGTTTATCTCAAACTAAATTAAGCCTATAAATGTGTGCTCATAACCAGAACATAAAATTATGCATTCCCCAGCCACAGTCACAGACACAGCCCACGCGCCATATCCACTGCACCTAACCTCTCATCTCCGATTACGTGTTCGTTTCACATGAATATCATTTGAGGATTAGGATTGTGCTTAAGAGAGTACAAGAAACATATTTCTTGCTTTAAAGAAATCAAGAAACATGTCCAGTCAGTGGCGTACGCAGAATTTTCACTAAGTGAGGGCGAAAACATTTTGAACTAAAATTGAAAATTTATAAAAATCAAACAACATATTCTAAGTTTTGATATTACAAAAAAGTAGAGGGGCTCCCATTGAAGACAACATATCTCACTCTAAATTATAATGCTCCCCTTCGAGGAGCCATATTCTGAAATCGTTGAATGATTGATTCATTGTCAATGCTGTCAAATATGTCTTTTTCGATATATGTCACCAAGCAATCATTCATCAACTCATCACTCATTCTATTACGCAGTGAATTCTTGATAAACTTCATTGCACAGAGGTTGTAAGAGTTCTCAATCCCCAGAGGAGAGACTGAGAATCTGTCATTAGGAGAAACTAGAGTTTTTTTTTTGGAGATCAGGAGAAATGATTCAAGTTGGATATTTTGCTTAGTAAACCCAACTCCAGTGGGGGCGACCGCATACGCTCGCCCCCACCTGGGTCCGCCACTGTGTCCAGTGACGGATTTGTTCTTACTGATGTTAGGAGATGTCCTATTTTTGGATCATCCTGTTACTATGGTTGCTCTATAATAGAGGTTGAAGGTGCTCCTTGATGACTAACAATGATTTATCACACCAGCACATGTGGCCGAGTGCTGACTTTAGATTCGTTAAGAGCTCCGCGCAGCCACAGGTCACCATTTTGAGATCGTCAGTAATATATGTATAATATATTTAATTTCGGTCATCATGGTCACTGGTCAGATCCTAGGTTCGCTCCCTAGTGGTCGCCAGTTGAATTCCGGTATGCAGTCGTTTTCTAGTTTTAAAAAAAAAAAATCCTAATTGCTTTACCATGACATGTGGATCAAGACGAGCGGTACATGTTATCGATTTTAATAACTAATTGGATCATCTTATGATTGTTTGGATACGAGTCATATTGCAAAAAGATTGTAGATTGTGTTTGTATCATAATAAAATTTCTCTCTAATTTGTGCGTATATTCTCACTCTTTGAGACCAATAATATTCATTTCAATTCTCTCTGTATGAATTAACGAAGTCTGTAACTTCAAAAGTTTTGATTAATACGTTAACATCAGTTCTAACCAAAACTACAGATCTACTTTGTATTAAAATTTGTAACATCTTTATTCCTCAGTTTGCACGGAGAACCAGCCTATAGTTCGCACAACAAATGAATTTTGACTCACTCTCACGCTCTCATAAATTTAATAAATATTACTCTAGTAGAATATCACAAAAATGACATGATTGGGATGCCACCAAATAAACCTCATCCATTTTATATGTTTATAATTAATAGAGTTTCAACATTATTATATTAAAATCACAAAAGTGATATGATTTATATGCCACCAAATAAACATTTTAACCTCTTGAACATTCCAAGTGACTGTCCATAGTTTTTTATTAGTCTTCACTATAAAAATCTACTCTCGTCACGCAGTTGAAGCAGGCAGCTGCTTCACCTCTTTCTCCACCACTTGCTTCATTTTCCCTCATCTTCTCATCACACAGGTGAAGCAGGCAACGTGGGCCAGACCAGATCGGGACCGGGCTGGCCATTTATAAAAGATTAATAAAAATTCAAAAAAAATGGATTTTAAAGTATAATTTAAAAATTGTTCAAAAAATCCGCAAAATTTGATAAAATTATTACAAGTTGTGAAAAGAAAATGTAAATTATTAATAATCCAATAAGTTGGATAAATTAATACAAATACAACTGGAGTATATATTAAAATTTTTTGAAATTGTTCAATCATATTTAAAATTAGTCTTCAAATTTTTTTTGATTTAAAAATTACAAGTCTTCAAATTATTTTAGAGTTTTTTTATGAAATGATGAAGTGGGGAAGAGGGTATTAAAATATATTTTTTGACCAAAAAATCAATATTTGCGCAATATATTAGTTGGAGGCTATTTGTAAAAAAAAATTCAAATACACCCAATGACTAAATTTTTCCTTCATATAGTCGTTTTTTTTTTTGGGGTTTTTGGTGGTTTTGGCGGGGGGTAGTTATTCAGTTATCAGCCTCTGACAGGTCATGTCAGCGTTGAGCGCTTTTGCATCGCCAGCGTGGCGCTGACAGGCCGCGGGTGAGTTATTTTTGGGTCCGAATTTGGCAAACTCGGACCCAGAAATGTATATATTTTAGGTCCACGTTTGGCGAACACGAACTAAAATTTACTTAAGTGGGTTCAGGTTCAGGGAACTCGCACATAAAATTTACTGAAGTGGGTGCGGATTTGGCCAAACCCTTTATATGGTTCCCACTATTTATTTTTTTACTTATGTTCTTTTTACTAACTCTTTCTCGCTCTCTTTGTTTCTCTCTCACGTGACGTCAATCATGATCCCGATCCCGATCCCTGGAACTCACCCCGCGCTCGATCCCGACCTCTCTCTCTCTCTCTCTCTCTCTCTCTCTCTCGCCCCCCCCCCCCCCAATCCCGATCCCGACAGCTCACCCCGCACTTGCTCCTAATCCTGACCCTGACCCCGGACGTCTTCCTGACAGCTTACCCCGCACCCAATCCAAACTAGCCTCCCCGACTTAGACCCATCTTCCCCGGTAACTTACCCTGACTTGGACCCATCTTTCCCGTGGCCGAGTCTGTACTAGAACCTGACCTCGTCAGCTGCAAGGTCAATGATCTCTTCCTCCACTCGCTGCCAATCTGCAATCGGTACACTTCTTAACAATTTATCTTTAGAAATTATATGTTTTTGTTATTGTGATGTTTAAAAATTATGAAGGTTTATGTTTTAATTGCTTGTGAAATTATAGAAATAATTGAGAAATTTGGAAGAAGTTTTGAGTAATCCTCAATTATAGATTGAGTTAATTGCAATGGAGTAATAAGTAATATTTTTTATGATATCAAATTGGGTACAATCTCTGATGTGAATGCCTATTTTCTTTGTTAGTTTAATAGTAAACTAGCAATAGATAGAGAGAAGAAGTCAACATATGTTGATAGAATAGTAAAACCAATGCTAGTGAGAAAGTCAACCACAAAGCGTGAATTAGTAGAGAAAATCCATCACATTTCAAAAATTAATCCAAATTATTATCATATTCGCTTAACATGCAAGTAGCCAGTTGCATACGAGCATCACCAAGCAGTAAAAATATCAGACGATGAAGACAAACGTGTTATGCTTGAATTATACCCATCTGTTAATACCATAAAGTTATATATGGAGAAAGATTCTATGAGCCATTAATTGTCTGATGCTCATAGAAAATTCTTTTGTATGATCGATTTGGGCAATGTGTCAACGAGCTTCCTATCACCGATACAACACATTCTGCACTTCGACGAGAGTCAAATATTTCCGGCATATAATATGTAATCACTCGTTGTTTTCTTATTCGTACATTTATCTACTAAGGGGGTGTTTGGTTTGAAGGAAGTGGGCGGAAGTAAGGAAATGGGGAAGTATAATTGATCACTTCCCTATCTATCCAAACACCGGAAAAGGAAAATAAAAAAACCCCTTTTCCTTTTCTATTTTCTCTTTTACACAACCATTTCCTCACTTCCATAGTGCTACAGTTAATTTTGTGGTCATGTAAATCTCATTTGTAATAAGTTGTAGCACAAAACAGTTAATTTTTTGATCATGTAAATTTCACTTGCATTCTAATTACAGTCCATTTTTATTTTTCTTAATTAATTTTTATTTTAATATTATTTTGCGGTCAACTTTGTGGTCAACTTTTCCACTTCCACTTTCACATTATCATCCAAACACTGGAAGAGACATAACATTTTCCAACTACACTTCCCAAGAACATCCAACACTGGAAAACTTACTACCAATTCTCAAGTTCCAAAGAGAACTATTATCACTTCCTTACTTCCTTACTTCCTCACTTCCACCCTTAACCAAACAGTTGATGACAAAATTATTTAAATATTTGGTTAGTTCTAACAATTGGTGCAAGGGGGACATATATTTAACAATATGCCGACTGTTGAAATGAATTTTGGTTATGATGCTCACATGCAATCATATTCAAATACAATATATTATTCATCTCTTCAAACTCTAAATTTTGACTCAAGACATTCACTTCACTTGACGTCAATCAGGGCCCATCTTGAACCCAAGTGCAAAAAATTAGGCCACTATAAAGTTAGATGTCCTAATCCACTGGTGCTCTCCTCTTCCATTGGGTAAGTATTTCCATCTATTTGATCACTATAAATTGAGAATAATGTTGATCAATTTAATATTGTTAATATTTCATGTGCTTGATATAATCATATAATAAATGTTGTTTAATTCTGATGTGCCATTGTTACTAAAAATTGTATTTATGTGCAGGCAAAGTATCCATGGACCCAGGATCGGTCAGTTCTGATGTTCTCTACTTGCAAGATGAGCATCGATCTGTTAAAATCAATGCAAGCTGGGTAATCTTTTTTTTTTTTAAAGTTAAGCTTGAACATTATAACAATGAACGTGCTTTTTTTAAACTATATTTTCTTATTATAATTATAGGATTTTCGGGTCATTGACTATGTAGATTATTCCATAGCATATCAAAAGTGGATTTTAAAGGATTCCTTTTTCATAAATTATGTTAGATGGGCGAGATTTTTCATTCATTCTCAGTTGAGGTGGGTATGACTCAATCATTCAATGCTGATAGCTTTGATAAAGAGATGGAGGCCAAAGACAATCAGTTTCCATCTTCGAATAGGGGGGTGACTATTATACTACATGATGTGGCAGTGTTATTTAGGCTTCCTATAAATGCTCATGTTGTCACATGGAGAGATGATAGAGACTGAGTGGCTAATTGTACGAGATTATTAGGAAAAAAACCTCTACAGTCGGCTATTTTGGGTGGAGCAGTGAAGCTCAATGGCTCCTTGATCAGTTTACAGTGATCTCGATGTATTTGTTAGACATGAAGATGGAGCGGTATGCATGTGGTTATATCTTGCATATATTTGGCACCCGTTTATTTCCATATTCCACCACAAATAAGGTACATCTCAGGTGGTCATCTCTCTTAGAGGATTTAGATGTATGCAATGTTATATCTTGGGGTAGTCCAGTTCTTGCATATCTGTGTAGGGAGTTGTATAAAATCTTCACCATGGAGACAACGCAACTCCATTGTTGTCAGACACTTCTGCAGGTAAAAAATTAGACTACATTGTTGGCATTTATGGGTTTAATTGAATATTTTAAAATGATTAATATTTGTGCTCACATTGCATCAGTTATGGTCTTGAGAGAGATTATCCATTGGCCAACCCACCATCAAATAAATCATGCAGCTGGATGGTCAGATGTGGTTGGATCATCTCAGCAGCATACACAACTAGATTCTCAGATTCTTTCTACACGTGATCGAGGAAGACGCTGCGGACATGGTCAAGAAAAAACGTCCATTCTCATGTTTGTTCGGATATGATATTATGATCTTATTAATGACATATGAGTTATTAGAAATATGTGATATTATGATACTGAAGTTGTGATATTTGTTATATGATGAACACTGGTGAGATTATTGGTGATATTTTATGATATTTCTGATACTCTTTTGATATTGTGATATATCAGCTCTGCTCTCTGGTCCGGGTTGATTTGTAGAACCCGAATCAGAAAGCAAAGACTAAAAATATCAATTTTTACTCTCTGATCCAAGTTCGCTGAATCCAGACCTAAAAGAGACTGAAAACATGTCTCTCTAGTCCGGTTTTGACGAACCCAGACTTAAAACAGAGAGAAATTTACGTCTAGGTTTGAAGAACCCGGACGTAAATTTTAGCTATGTTTAGGTCCAGGTTCGATAAATCCGGACCTAAAATATATACATTTTTGGATTCGGGTTCGTCAAACATGTACCCAAAAATAAATGATCAGTACCACGCTAGTGCAGCGAAACCGCTGAGCGCTAACGTGGCCTATCAAAAATAGATTTTGGTAATTAAATTTTAGAGGGGCATTTCTTGAAATTTAATTTTAAAACATTATTTATTTATTTTTTAAATAAAAAACCCACCGAATCCGAAGAAATTATTGTTGATTGTAGTTTAGTTTACAAGTTTCCTGCTGAATGCATTCAACAGGATGAGATGTTGAGGCACTAAAAGCTTTATAAACCAAATAAGAAAGATGAGACTATAATGTAAATGCTTTTGCCACTTCTCTTGATTTGATCAGAAGTTTCATATTGACATAGCATATAATAAGACTCAAGAATTTTTCAAACTCAGTCAGTATGGTGAGAGGCAGTAACCCTATGTCAAATGATGCCCGTGAAATATGAACCACTTAGTTTTACTGCGACCAAGAAAATTAGATTATGACAAAATAAATCTTTTGAAGACTACTGCATAACAGCTGAATTGAGCTCTCTATGGGAGGGCCAACTATTCAAATTGATCTGTCATGAGAATCCGGATGATTGGCCTTTAGCTTGTTGCAAAAGGTGAAGCCAAAATGTTTTCGGTTGGCCTAAATCGGTTAGAGCACAAGTTCCTCACGAGTCATCGGTTCAATCCCTGCAATGTGGATATTTATTCTCTTCTTGATGCGATCCCGATCAGGTTCTGAGTTTACTCCCCAGAAGTCACCGATAAATCTGATCAGTGGTTGAGTTAATTAGGAAAAAAAAGTGTTTCTTCTCTACGTTGACGTTGAGTTTGAAATCATGACAACGTTGCTCGCATGATGCATTGAAAAGAGCACGACAAAGGAATCTGAGGCAAATAAAACATTGAGAAACAACGAACCTAGTGATAGAATACTAATTACAATGAGATGTGATGGGAAATTCTGTTAGAAAACAATTCAAAATATATTGTAAATCATCGGTCATCTTAGATTAGTATCAAACCAATTTGATTTTTGTTCCTGTATTTTAAGGATTTGAGCATGTGTGTATTTATCTCAGTATTGTGTACAAAGTTAAATAATCTTACTTTTGAGAAGGATTCTAAATATATTGTAAATCCTAGCTAGGCTCTTACTGAATTAGAGTCATATCAATGTGATTTTTTTTCATTTTTACCATTTTAGGGATTTGAGCAATATATAACCTCATATTTTCTACAAAGGCATTTGTTCTGTCTTTTTTAACATTTGTGTTTGGACTTGTAACTCAATAAGTGACGAAAATGTGCCAGACTCGTTACTAGTAATAGGTTCTGGAGAGTCCTATGTTCAAATCGAGGCTTCAACTTTTGTTGATATTTGTATACCGTGTCGAAATCTATTAGAAAATTGTGGATCATTAAAAAGAAAAATTACCAGATCGAAATCTATTAAAATGGTTTGATCTTATTCTAATGTGGATATAGACTTATTTAATAGTCATAAAAACCTTAATTTTAGAAGGTTAGTATATGCTCCAAGTCCCAACGTTTCAATTGAGAAAAGAATGATTGTTGTGTTTGAAAAAGGTCCAACAGTGCTTAACTCTAATACTACCCCAACTCTCTACAACTATTCTAAATCCTAAAGTAATGTATATTTCCACTCTTATCACTATCTCAAACACAAATTGGAACCTCAGAATCCCACCAATTGACTCAAAGCTTGCTCATAATCTGTGTGCCTTGGCTTTATTTCTTTCTATGTTTAGTTATAACCCCAGTCCTACATATATCACCAATTATTTATTTTGTTATAATTATCTTTTCTCACATTTGTGATTGTTATTTTCTTTCTAAAGAAAGGTCGTGGTTTGTTCTAACATGTAAGATTTAAATATAATCTAATCTCTCAATTTATTATTGAAACAGTCCTAGGTGACACATCCATCATAATTAAAATCTTATTAATATTTCTTCCCTTTTATTTTTTTTCTTTTCTTTTTCCTATGTTTTGAACAAGCTTCGTGATCAAATTTGGATCGTGAATTTGAGATCTCTCGTTACCCTGTTAAGTCTCTGTGGCAATCTTTTATTGAAAAACTAAAATTCTATTTCTTAGAGAACCTATTTTAATGGGCAATGCATGACTATTGTCTGAATATTTTTAAAATTCAGGGGTTCTTTTTCTTTTTTTTTCTTTTTTTTTTTACAAAATCGACCGAAAAGAGATTTTCTCTGTGACTCTTTCATAAAAATTATCTGTTCATCTATCCGTCTTCACCTTCACGAGAGAGAGAAAGAAGCAGCGTCCTCCTCACGCCGTCACTCCCCCCGTCTTCACTCAAGCCCTTCCCCCATCCATCTTCGTTCTTCACTCTCCTTTTCTTTCTCTTCTTTCAGTAAATTTCTAACCCTGTCGTGCGCTGCCATCAACCTCTATTGAGAGCAGTTTTCACCACATCAGTATACTAGTTTAGTTTCCCGTTTGAGGTGGTTTAGCGAAATTTTCCCACCTGATATTTCAGCTAGTAATCCGTATGGTGTTGCTTTTACAGGCTATCAGAAGACCAAGCTTGATAAGGTCACGAGAAGCGGCCCTTCATTTTTCACTCAAACCCTCTTCATTTTCGATATTTTCTTCACCTCTCCTCCTCCTCCCCTCTCTACTGCTTTGCCTCTCTGAGCTCCCCAGCTGCTGCAAAAAGTAAGCTCCACTAAACCCTAATCCCTAAACTAATAAATTGAGTTTCTTTCTCTTGGTTCCAATTGTAAATTTTCTAATATTCTAACTGTGAAATATTTCTCACCATAAAACTTTTGGTTCATGATTCAATTTGGTTGCATTTTGATTCTTTGTAAATAACTGCAGGGGGGTCAATAACATATAGCATGGCTTGGTAGATAGCATGGGTTCTTTGAGATTTTCTGCTGTTCCCGAGATTTACGAGTCGAAAAGATCCAAACTTTTGGGGAATTTTGATCCTTATGTGGCAAATTGTGTTGGTCATGACCTGTGGGCTTCTCGTATTGGTGTGGGATTTTTGGAAAATAGGAGGAAAATAGTTGCAGGTGACGTTGCGAGATTATGTGGCTCCTTTGTTCATCACAGAGGGGAGAAATCTTTGAAGACATCTGTTGTTAATTCTAGTTCAAATGATAGGACCAAACAGAATGTGGTTCAGGGCTTGGAAGCAAATGGAGGGTCTCACTCGACGACGGAGTTAATAAAGGGGGTTCAATTGAATAAAGATTACAATGTTGGGTTGATTGGTGAAAGCTTGACTCTGAAGAACCCAATTTCTGATTCTGGGCAAGTGCAGGACAAGGCTAATGAGAATAACGTGGGTAAGAAGAGTGAAAGAAAAATTTGGAGTCGAGTTGCTGCTATGAATAAAACAGTGCAAAGAAGAGGTAGAAGACGAGTTTTTACAAGAAACGGACAATCTTCGGAGTATAGAAGAGATGAAGGTGAAATTGATGTTGTTCTATATTCGCTAAAGGCCGAGTCTAGTGTGGAGCAGTGCAACTCTATTCTTAAACTTCTTGAGAAGCGCAGTGATGATAAGACAATTGACTTTTTTAAGTGGATGAAGAGCAATGGAAAATTGAAGAAAAATGATATCGCTTACAATTTAGCCCTGAGAGCATTGCCAGGAAGGAGGATTGGAGTATGGCTAAATCATTGCTCCAAGAAATGACTTCTGATTCTGGTTGTGAATTAACATCTCAGGTATTCAATGCACTGATTTTTTATGTGCTAAAAGGAAGCTTGTTGGTTGGGGTGCTAAATGGTTTCGTATTATGCTAGAAAGGGGGGTGCAGCCTAATGTAGCCACCATTGGCATGCTTATGAGCCTTTACCAAAAGAGTGCTAATCTTTCACAAGCTGAATTCACATTTGATCAAATGAGGAGCTTCAAGGTACAATGCATCAACGCGTACTCTGCAATGATTACCATTTATACACGTTTGGGGTTGTACAGCAAGTCAGAAGAGGTCATTAGGTTTATGGAAGAAGATGATGTGGTTCCTAATTTGGAGAACTGGTTGGTTCGTCTTAATGTATACAGCCAACAAGGTAAGCTGGATGAGGCAGAATCAGTATTGAAGTCCATGCTCGCATCTGGAATTTCCCCAAATATTGTTGCATACAACATTTTGATCACTGGGTATGGGAAAGTGTCCAATACAGAAGCTGCAAAGCATTTATTCCAAAGTCTTGAAAGTGTTGGCTTGGAGCCAGATGAAACAACCTATAGGTCCATGGTTGAGGGTTTTGGCAGGACTGACAATTACAAAGAGGCATTGTGGTATTATGAGGAACTCAAGAATGTAGGGTTTAAGCCAAACTCTTCCAATTTCTACACAATGATCAATTTACAAGCAAGGCATGGGGACAAGGAAGGTGCTATTAAAACTCTCAAGGACATGAGGGCAATGGGATGCCAATATTCATCAATTCTAACTAGCCTTTTGCAAGCATACGAGAGGGTTGGACTAATATCTGAAGTCCCTCTCATCTTAAAAGCTTCTTTTTATGAGAATATTTTACTTGATCCAACATCATGTTCTATTTTGGTCATGGCTTATGTGCAGAACTCGTTGATAGATGAAGCTCTACCAGTTCTGCAAGAGAAGATGTGGGAAGATTCTGACTTCGTGGGCAACTTATATCATTTATTAATATGTTCTTGTAAGGAATCAGGTCATTTTGAAAATGCTGTTAAGATCTACACTCAGATGCCAAAATCCGAGAAAAACCCAAATCTCCATATTACATGTTCAATGATTGATATCTATACTGCCATGAACAAATTTACTGATGCTGAAAATTTATATCTGATGCTGAAAGCCTCTGAAATCACCTTCGATATGGTTGCTTACAGTATAGTTGTCAGGATGTATATCAAAGCCGGATCTTTAAAAGATGCATGTCTGGTTTTAGACAGGATGGAAAAGCAGAAAGATATAGTTCCTGACACATATCTCTTCTACGATATGCTCCGGACTTACCAACAGTGTGGCATGCTTGAAAAGTTGGCCAGTGTATATTATCGGTTACTGAGGTCAGGAATCGTGTGGGATGAGGCCATGTACAACTGTGTTATAAACTGCTGTGGTCGTGCCTTGCCTGTGGATGAGCTCTCAAGGCTCTTCGATGAGATGATCCAATGTGGTTATGCTGCTAACACCATCACTTTCAATGTCATGCTCGATATTTATGGGAAAGCAGGTCTTCTTAAAAAGGCTAGGAAGTTATTTGGATGGCACGCAAGCAAGGCTTGGCGGATGTAATTCTTACAATACTATCATAGCAGCATATGGTCATAACAAGGACTTCAAAAGCATGAGATCAGTCATTAAGCAAATGCAACATGAAGGGCACCCTGTCTCTCTCGAAGCTTACAATTGCATGTTGCATGCTTATGGAAAGGAAGATCTATTGGAGGAGTTCAATGATGTTTTGCAGAAAATGAAGGAAGCAAGCTGCCTTCCGATCACTATACCTACAATATCATGATCAATATATATGGGAAGAAGGGATGGATAGAGGAAGTTGCTTGTGTTCTTGGCGAGCTAAAGGAGCGTGGCATGGAACCTGATTTGTATAGCTATAATACTTTGATCAAGGCTTATGGAATTGCTGGAATGGTTGAGAACGCTGTTAACATCGTGCAGGAGATGAGAGTAAAAGGGATCAAGCCTGATCGGATAACCTTTACTAACCTCATTGCTGCTCTACAGAGGAATGAAAACTTCCTAGAGGCTGTTAAATGGTCACTCTGGATGAAGCAGATGGAAATGTCAAGTTGAATTTACATGCCTGACTCTTTGGGTGCATCTACACCAAAATGGGAAGGTATGACAATTCTTGGTCATCCGCACCCCCCCCCCCCCCAACCCACCCACAAAATCCAGGATGGACACAAAGTGCCCTCCAAAATTACCAAATTGTTTAGGTGAAATCCTCCGAACTATTTATTGTTGACAAAACAATAATCTGTTCTTCTCATACAACTAATTTGGCCTTCTTCCTAAACGATTGTATTATTTTTTTCAAAAGCAATAACTATAAATATGTACTTTTCTTGTATAATCTTTTTACTCTGCTTGTTTACATATCATTGTATTGAGATCTTACTGATACATTTGCATTCTGAAATAGGTCTGAAAACATTTCTATAAACTGAAATACTGAATGTATTAGTATCCATAGTACTTATCAAAATTGAAGTACTTATGGAGATTATATATCCTTCATGGCAGGATGATCTATGCAGCTATAAAACAAAGGGATGACAGGCTTGAGTTTCTATATTGTAGACTTGATCAAAACTTGAGTTAATTTATTGTTTAGTTAAAGATTTATTATACCATTTTAAGAATTTGGCACACAATATGACAACATATAGCAAATGTCTACCTTCCTCACCATCTTATCTGTTTTTCCTTCTTCTTTTACCGTATTCTGATTTCTGACTGTCAGGTTGCATTCTTTATATTCTTTTCCATTGTCTACAATCTACATCAAGTTCAGGCTCATGTTGGTTGGAAGCTCAATAATTTGGATCTGTAATTATAAAAAATGGGTTTCTTTACTATACTTTGCCATATGGATGCACCTTCTCATATGCTTTTACTGTATACTCCCGTAGAATGTGGACGGATTTTAGCATCCTAATTCAGCATAGTGCCTTTGGTGCATTACTGTTTGAATTGAAACACCTTTTCATCGTATTCTGCTCTGGAAAGCTTACAGCCTTCTCCGAAGGTTCAAATTATTTTGAAGAGACAAATGGTTTCATGATCGGTTTCATCTCTGACATTACCCTCTTTTCAATCCTCTGGTTCCCTAATGGAACCTCTTTTTCTGTGTTAACTTCTTAGGTTACGGACATGGGTGTCTTTTAACTGCTCATTTATGATTGCAGCAATTTGTTTTTTTGGAATGCTTCAATATTTTTTTAACTTATGTTTATTTCTAACAGTTTCTTCTCTTCCCGATTTTATCCCAACCTTTCTTCTTTCTTTTGCTCTTTGGGTTATGAGATATCCTTAACACAACATATAATTACATACTCTTAGTTCCTTCTGTCGGCAGGGGGGTTGGGGGGACGGTAGCAAATTGATTTGCTAAATGATGTGTATCTCAAGTTGAAAGATAATGAACTGTGATAACTCTTGTTCTCATGAAATTTTTAACAGCAAACTATGGTGTTCAAATATACTTGTGAGATTCTCAGCCTAAGAGAAAATTCCTGCCTTCCCATTACAATATCGGTCTCTGATGCCGCTATATCAATTTCAGTTTGGGAAAGACAGAGTTTGAGCTGGCGTCAACAACACAATCCAAAGCCATTCTGATTCTCTAGCCAGGGGACTGTGATGCCATCTCTCTGAGGGTGCATATGAGTTTCAAAAAGAAGTGAAGAACTTGGCTGCTAAAATGGCCATTGTTGAAGAATTGTTTGATGCCGAGCTACAGGGGATGGGTGAAATCATCGAATATCTGATCTTTGATAGTAACGTAGAGGGCAAGGTTCATGTGTGTTAGATGTATTTTAGATGAATCATGTACTCTGATGTTGGTGTGATATTTCACCCTTTACTCGGAATCATGTCCTATGCAACTTTTTTTTCCTTCTGTTTTTTCAATGATTTAAACAGAAGTTGCAGTTGAACTGTTTTTGTTATATCATCTTGTTTGGCTTGCAGGGTTGGAAACAAGTTCTTTTTTTCTTTTTTCCCACTCTCTAATCACAAGGATTAAGTTGTTTGAATGAAGGATGTATAAAGTTAGGTAACATGATTTTAGTATGGGTAGCATTCAGACCAAATTAACCCTGTGGATCAACTGTGCTTTAGCTTAGATGGCGTTATGACATTTAGGCCTATGGTTGAATTTAGGCCAAATTGACACAGACCAACTGAAGTCAACTTAGGCTGTAGTATTACACTTTCTTCACTTGTGGGAGATTTTAGGTTCAAATCTCTCAAGTTGTATTTGAAATGGAGATATTTTGACTTAAGAATGTATAAGCGCATTGTTACAGTCTTATTATGCTACGACTTGATTTCACTATGGACAAAGACTAATAGCAGTTAATAGAGTTTCATTATGATCCACGTAGTTACTACGTGATTCTCAAATAGTAAAATCGTTATTCCATCTATTGGTGTTTCTTTCTCCTAATGCGGGAGTTGCAAGTGCCACTGTAGTAGGGTGGTAAAACTTTTTTGCAGTGCGCAAGAGGTTTGAGGTTCAAATCCCCACTTGCACCAGTTTACGGCCCATTTTCAAGAAGAGAAAATTTGTGGGAGTTTCTTTTTCTTTCCAGATGGAATGCATTTCTTTGAGGATAAGTCTAATACTCTCACCTAGATGCTCCAACTAGTTCTTGGTTTGATCATTTTTGTTCTGTTTGCAATCCATGTAAAGTAGGACTTTTTGCAGATCAGAGTCCTCTAATTATATTCACTTTGCTTATTTAGTGTGATTTAATTATAGTCTCTTGCACCGGGTTCATGCTACTATCCTTGCGTGTGTGTTGTTGATATTCTCAACTACTGAAGTAGATATATTATTAGTACTCCTGCTCCCAAATTGGACTCAATAAACTATACTAAGTTGGCTCTTTGATACAAACACCAATGACTGATCTTTTGTAATTTATGAAAGAAAGAAATCTTGGAATTTTCTGTACTTGTGTCATCTTTTCCTTTCTGGGCAAATTTTCTTCACATCCAGAAGCCAGTTGGAAGCTTTTAGGGGAAAGGAACTGCAACTTGACAGGAAACATTTCAAATGTTTCACATGCTTCAAACAAAGGACAATATTACCTGAAAAGAACCCAGAGTCAACTCTCTCACCTCCTTCAGTTCTTCCTCAATGGCCAGAACCTCTGCAATCCTCCATTAAACTAGCAACCAGCTCATGGACTTGTCCTCTGAGAGCCAAGATCTCATCGAGGGGCGGTGATCTATCAACCCGATCGGTCTAAATCCAGCACCGCAGTTGAAGTGCAACATACTGCTCCAGCCCTTCGAAGGGATCTGGATGCTGTGCAGAGAACTGAATGCAAGGTTTGTGTCGGGTGTTGTTTTGGTGTACGGATTGAGCCAGGGGTTCATGGGCTCGTTCATTCGGGTGGAGACAGATTACTACTGGAAGGATGTGCAGAAGGTGCAGCCTTCAAAAGTGCAGATGTATACGGGATTATATTTCATCCCTTGGATCTTCTTACTGATGTCTTCCCTGTGTTTGGATATCACCCATCGCCCTTACTTTGCTTTAGCTGGTAATTTTTAACTGCAGACAGCACCTCTCTGTGTTCAATTTGTGTCTAGTGTTCTTTTAACCTCTGATTATAGCAATATATGATTTCACCCTAACTTTACTGATATATGCCTGTAAGTTAACATTTCTCACATTTGAGGGCCTGTGGAGTCCTAAATTGTTGGATCTGGTTTGAATTTTGAACCACTTGCTATTGATATCCTAATGAGGGATACATTTGTTGAATTTGTTTGCAAATTTCACTGCAAAATATAATCTATATACAGTTCAAAGATGTAATTTATGATCAGCAAGATTGTAAGCTTATTTATGGTTAAGCACAAAATTAAATGGGGAGAAAAGAGAAATTGTTTGTGAGGAATATTTCTGAGAATCTTCTTGATCTGATAAGATTAATTCTATGTGTTGTCATTTCTTGGTGACTGGCAGGCATTTTGGGGGCTTCAACTGCAGTTATTGTGTCAATGAATGGTAAATTGCCGATTGTTATGGTGCAGCTTTGCCTGGTCGGGATAGCAGGAGCAGTCGCCATTGCGGATGTGACAATAGATGCATGCATTGCAAGGAACAGCATTGAGTGGTTTTTGCTGGCACTTGACATGCAGAGGCTCTGTGGTTACATCTCATCAGTAGGTGCATTGATCGGGTACTTGTCAAGCGGAGTGTTTGTGCAAAGGCTTGGAGCTCAGGTTTGTGATCTTAGAAGCCTGTGGATTATTGATTATACTGAATTGTTGATGTATTTTTGATGCATCATGAGAGTGATGAGCTATGTGTACTTGTTGCAGGGAGCTTTGGGGATGATGGCAATACCTCCTGCCTCGTTTGTACTCTTGGGATTGTTATATTCGAATTGAGAACAAAACACCTTTCTGGGAAGAAAAAGGTTTGTCTAAGCGATTAAGACATTTTTCAAATTTCTTCGAGTCTTCATAAACTTAGTAAGGGAAATTGTTGTCACTCAGTTCAAGTAGTAAGTTATAGAAATACCATAGTTCTGCTCAGAATTAGAGTTTGCAGGGAAGATGGTTAGCAGAAGTTTATCAGCACAATAGGTTAGTTTAGAGCTGGTTGATCCTTGTTGAAACCCATGGGAAAAATTGCAAATTTTACTATGAACAAATAATTCCAAAGGGTACTGTGATGAATATGTGAGATAAATAGTCTCATTGCAGAGTCATAGAGGTTATGATGGCAGCAATTTTCTCAACTTGGGCAAAGTCAGAAGTCAAACTAATTAAATTTGAGCTGCCGGGCCTTTGAAGGACTCTTCATCTTCCAATACTATGCCCTTCAAAATATATAGTTGCAATTTAAACTACATGACAACAAGTATCTAGATGGTACTAGTCGCTTTTTGTACTGTTCAATTTTATTAACAGAGTTATCTTCGGCATGCATTATTGCAGGCATTTTGTATGGAAACATATAAATGGATGGGAAGTAATAACCTAATTTGTAAAATACAATCCTTTCAAGAAATGTTTTAAAGTTACAATAATAAAGAATGGCGTATAATGTGTAAATTATTTTTTTAACATTATGGGAACCTGGAAGGTGATGGAAAATGTGGATAGAACTGCAAGAGGGATGGAGGATAATAAATGTCCTCAAGTGTGGATGCCTTATTTATATGTTTTCCTCTCTAGCCATAAGCATCACCAGACATGAGGGCAGTTCTAACTGGTACATACACTGATCGTAAAGCCAATCCAGCATTCTCACAGCTAACATGTTGTTCCTTCTCTTGATTGTACTTATATCAGTAGTCAGTGAATTACTTCAAACCGAGTTTTATATGTAAGAAAGAATGGAAAAGATTTGAATCTGCTTAGTTCTTCACTGGCATTTTACATTAAGCTCGTTATTGTCTCTTAATGTAAGAAGTTCCGGAATAATCTATGCTAATGTAACATGAACTTACTAGTTATATTGAGTCGAGTTTGAGAGACAGGATCATCTGGTATAAGAAAATTTTCACTTTATAAGCTTAGATTACAAAAGCAATTATAAGAGCTTAGACAAAGATGGTGCTATTCCATTAAGTAGGATTTGTATCGGCATTGAGAATTTTGTGTTACAACACTAGCTTATTGGGCTGATGACAAAAGCTTTATTTGTATTGATTTTTTTGAATATCAAGGTTGTATGCTTCAATATAAGTATCAGAAATAGAGAAAATGGAGATTTTAATCTCAATGCTAATGCACTGAAATCAATACATTCTTGGGTTGGCCTTGTGAAGAGATGCTAAGAAGCGGAAACAATAAAATCCAACTCTCAAAAAATCGACATAGATAAAATTTTGCATGCTCAGATAATTTAGCGTGGGAACTGCATAGTTACAGTATCCGTGGGAAGATATTTCAATGGGGAAGTGAGCTCTCACAGTGCTCAACTAGGAATAGCATTTGAGGTTGTCTTCAATAATTATATGCATCGAACCTATTGGGCAATAGCCAGATTATCAATAAAGAAGAAATCAAGTCCCTTTCATTACTGACGGTCCTTTGCCAATAAATGTGTATGATAAATGGAGTAATATAAAGGATAATCCACTCTCAAACTCATATCATTAGGAAGTTTAGACCAGGCAGATGCTTATTGAAGTTTATGGACAAATTGCAAATCTATGAATAAAAGTAAATTGCAAAAGGGAAAATGAATATACTGTGTGGTTTTCTTTGGAAAATTTGAGTGATGATGCATTGTCTTTGTGCAGATAACAAAAAAAGAATATTGTCGACTTGGCAAAGTCAGAACTCAATCTAGTCATTAAATCTAAGTTGCCAATTTGTTGTTCGATTCCTCCTCTACCAACACAATGCCCAACAAATTGAACTAAATAACACTAGAATTTTGATGGCACTAGTAGCTCTTTGTACATAGTTTATTCTATTAGAAGAGTTATGTTCAACGTGTATTATTGCAAGAATTCGATATGCGGGCTGGAAAACTAGTAAAATTCAATTTTATCAAGAAATTATATTAAAATTATTTTGCTCGTATGGTACCTAGCTATTATGTGAAAGCCAAGCAGTAAAAAGGTGAACTAACATGGGAAACCATGGTTCGCATCCTGTAAGGGGCACAAAATGCTCTTATTTCTCAGAAAAAGAAAACAACATATAATGTGTAAAGTAGTTTCTTTGACGATATGGGAAGAGAACATTCATCTTCATCACTGTGGATCTTAACATTGCACAGGCTTCTGTTTTAATTTTCAGGTTATGGAAAAAGTGAGCAGGGCAGTGAGAGGGATGGGGAGCACAATAAAATGTCCTCAGATGTGAAAGCCTTCGCTCAATATGTTCCTCTCTTTGGGCCTCAGCATCAGCACGCATGAGGGGCACTTCTACTGGTATACTGGTTCTAAAGCCGGTCCAGCATTCTCACAGGTAAACTGGTTATTCTTGCTGTTTAGTGTACATATTTGGGCAACCATGATGATGAACAACTTCAAACTAAAATCTAAAGAAAAGGGAAGGATGTATGCTTAGTCCTCTTTATTGCCTGTTACTGCAGGAAATTGTGGGGATCATCTATGCAATTGGCGCAATGGCTTCCGTCTTTGGAGTCCTGATCTATCACAAGCTCCTCAAAGACTGTCCATTCAGGAGCCTACTCTTCTATGCACAATTGCTCTATGGCGTATCAGGAATGCTTGACCTCATATTCGTCCTTTGTTGGAACGTAAATCTAGGAGTACCCGGTTACATATTTGTGGTCTTGGAAGAGTGCTGCACGCGAATTGTAAGCAAGATCCGGTTGATGCTCATGATTGTCCTCAGCACAAAATTGTGCCCATTGGGCATCGCGGGACTTTCTGTGCGCTTCTTATGTGCATTGATAGCCTTGGGATTCTTTGTTCAAAGACTGAGGGATGTACAGGTCTACATATGTTTCATGTTACAAGAACTGATATCATAGAATCAAAAGAAGTTTACATGATTTATATGTATAGTGGATTCATCCATATACATTATTTAGTTCAAATTGTCTAAAAACTTATTTTGATGATTCTAGTTCATGGTTTCAAGTTTTGTTTTTAAGAAAACTTAGTTTTGGATTTATTGTCAAAAACATAGATATATTTTTTATATGTGATTGGATTCTATCCATACACACTATGCTTCAAAAAGAGTTTAAATATCTTATTTTTGTATTTGTACAAGTTTACAAAAAAATCGTATTTTCCTTTAGAAGTTGGGTTTTTGAAAAAAACCGGTTTGATTTAAAGCTTAATTTGTATATCACAAAAATAGTTCAATTTTTTGAAATATGTTTTGAATTTTAGTGACACATATCTGTTCTTCAAATATTTACAAGAACTTATTTTTATGGATTTTATGGGCATTTAAAAGATCAGGTTTCAAAACCCTAAAATCCAGCCTGAGACCACTGGCGGCCGGTCGACCGGACTAGATCTCGGTCGACCGGGCGGTCGATCGATGTGCACAAGACGTACACAAGGCTCTGGCCATTGGGCCGATCGACAATGTGGTCGACCGAAGAGATCTGGCCCTGGTCGACCGACCGGTCGACCGATCGGAGAGTTCACTATCTGGTTCTGACTTTGGTCGACCGGGCAGTCGATCGACAGGCAAATTGCCTTGGGGCGGTCAATCGACCGGTCGACCGTCAACCCCAACGGTCAGAAATCGGGCGGTCGACCGGGCGATCGACCGACAGGTCATTTCTGACCTGTTCTGAACCCCAACGGTTATATTTCCAGACCCCTATAAATTTAGGTCTTTGGGGTTATTTCTCCTAAGATTTTTGAGAGCAAAATTTTCCCACTTCTCTTAAGTTTTCAGCAAGTTTTCAAAATAAGTTTTAGTGCTAAAATCTCTATCTTTATTTATTTCAAAGTTTTTGAAAAATCAAAAGAAAATAAGTTTTGGGATTCTAGTTCTTGTCTAAAATTCTCATATCTTATCTAGAGTTTTTTCTAAGTGTTTTTTTTGTGTTTTCTTTTCCAAAACACTTTGTTTTCTCACACATCCTCCTGAGGAACAATACGAACTCGGTTTTCAGAAATTCAATATTCAAGTTAAAAATCCTGAAATTAACCAGTGATACCGGCCGACACCAAATCCGTTCGAGTTTTGATAAATTCAGAAAAATCTCCAAAAATGCACTAAAGTAGAAAATGTGATTCTAAGAAATAATATGAAAGTAGTTTTCAAAAATTCAGCTATGTTTATAAATTGAGAATCTGAGAATCGATTGGCGATACTCGTCGATGCCTATTTTGAAGATCTTATAAAATAATTCGGAAAATTTTCAAAAAATGATGAAAATTTTAAAATATTAGAAAATGATGTTTGAAACTGAAATCGATCAAATTTGGTTATCGTAAAGACCAAGTCGAGTAGAACACTTAGATCGGGTCCCCAGTTCAGACTTGGAGTGACTCTGAGTCCAGAAATTCGTATCCAATGCAAAATAATCACATAAATAATCATAAAATAAAAATAAATACGAGGAGAAAATCAAAAATCAGAACACGTGTCTAAGTACATATTCCGGGAGTGGGTTATTACACAACCATAGTACATCTCGTAGTGTAGTGCACCTTGCTAGTTTGAAATTTCTCTCACCCACTGCAAATGAGGAGATTTGAACTGACGACCTTCCACAAGGGAAGTGTATGTGTAACCTCCTGATCCCCGGTGTACGTATTACCGTATCGGTACGCGATACGATGTACAAAATTGATTTGACCTCCGTAGTAGTCCGATTGAGCTTATTTCAGTTTTAAAAATCATTTTCTAAGATTTGAGATTTTTCAGGATTTTCTGGAAATTTTCTGGATTATTTTGGAAAATCTTCGTAGTCGGTGTCAACCGATACCGATAATCGGCTCTACGATTTTTCTTTCACAAACGGAGTAAAATTTTAAGAATCCGCTTTCACCGTGTGCCTTAGAATCATATTATCTACATTAGGGTATTTTTGGAGTTTTTTCTGAATTTATTGAAAATCCGGCCAAACTGGTGTCGCCCGATATCGGCGATACCTTCCGGGATTTTTAATTTGCAGACTGGATTGACTTTTGGCAAACCGTCTTCATATTACGTCTCAGAATAATATTCTCTATTTTCTGTAATTTTTGGGCACCGTTCGGAGCTAGTCGAATATCGGGCCAATTTAATAATAATAAAATATTCATTTTTAACCTTTTCTTTTCTTTTCTTTTTTTTCTTTTTTCTTTTCTTCTTCCCTCTTCCAGCGACTTCCCACTGCCATTCTTTCCACCGCCTCCCCCCTTCTTTAAATCCTCTCTCTCCCCTAATTCCCTCTCTAATTATCAAAAACCTCTCTCTTTCTCTCTCTCCCTCTCTCTAAAACTCTCTCAATACCTCCTCTCTCTCTCTCTAACTCTCTCTCTCTCACTATTTCCCTCACCCTCTCCTCCTCCCCTCTCTTCTCTTTCTTCTTTTGTTGCTGTAAACCCAACTGCCCCCTTTCTCTCTCTCTTTTTCTCCCTCTCCGCGTCCTCTCTCCGTCGGCACAACGACCGCACCGCCGGCGGACGGACCGTCGCCGGCGGGCTCCTCCTGCTGCCGCCAGCTGGGCTGGCCGCTGGCTAGTGGAGGCGGCAGCAGCAAGTTGCTGCTGCTGCCCCTTGTGTTGTTTGGGTTTGGGTAAAACCCAAACCCAAACCCATTACCCAATTTGGGTTAAGGTTTAAACCCATTAACAACCCGACCCGTTAACCCTTTAAACCCAATAACCCGATACCCATTAATTTAAGTTAAACGGGTTTGGGTTGTGGATCTGGACCCGACCCGTTATGAGCCAATCCCGCATCCGAAACCCAAGAAAGGTATATTTACAGAAAACCCCCTGGACATTTCCATATTTGCATTTAATATTTTATTTACATAATTAACCCTTTTCGTATGATTTAGTATTCGGGCGATATCTGGAGCATCCGGACTCCGATTCGGGTGATTCTAGATCCGTTGCGATCGTGGGGAAGAGAGCTACCATCCTATGGCTAGTTTGTGAGTGTTTTTCTTTTATAAATTATATTTTAATGTGTTTAGTGACATTAATCTATTAATTATTGATTATGGATAAAAATCGGTAACTATTAATTATTCACTGGTCATAATCGTACAGTCATTGGAATAGGAATGACCTAGAATATTGTTAGGTCTACTGACATAGACAATTCGAATACCGTCATGACCTGCACAGCCACTGACACGCGGGTGTACACTCTTATGACGTGTACTGTATCACAGTCACGTTACATGCATACTGATCCACAGATACACTATGACATTACACTGGTACTAGACATGCATGCTAGACACCATTACTATAAGACACCGTCGACCACTGTTCCTACATATATTAATGCTACGCGTGCTTATGGCTACACGGATACTGTAGTTCACTGTACATGATAGTAGACACTGACCACTGTTATTACCTGTGCATGTTACACAGATATTATGACACGACACACTTGTTATTTCGTAGGCATAGCCCACCGATGCCGTTATGTAATGTATTGTTATCCTCGTTACATGGATTCTCGGCATATCACTGCACGGGCTACTGCATTTCATATTAGCATGATCATCATACACATTTCTGTCATGCGTACATATTACAGTTACATATGTCTGTGTTGTTTCTATCTTCTTGTCGTATGGATCACCGTGCTTATTACATGTATTATTGTTCCATATTCCCGTATTCATGTTATATGATTGTGTCCTGTTATTGATATGGATTTCCCGTTACTGGACATGAGAGCTGTTGATATGCGACATGTGGAATCCCACATCTATTGTTCCTGTTTCCCGTTATATTGTTCCTGTTATATTGTTCCCATTCCCGTTATATTGTTCTATGCTATCAACAGAGCTCAGGTCCAGTTATCATGTTACCCGTATCATGTACTGTATTTATTCATTGTATACTTGACATATCAGATCATAAATTTAATTGGGGTATGGGGGAGACTCGACGGTTGATTAGATCTTATCGGGTGATGTACTGGATCCATATTGTTCTCCCACTGCAGGGGATGGTAGTGCTACCTACCAATTGCTCCATGAGCTCTCGTTACTTGATTATTGTTCCCCTCTTAGCGGAGGGCTCTGGTCTTAGCAGCCAGGGGTTTGATAAAGGCCGTGATCCCGGGTATGCACGGGATACACTTACCCGATAAGAACTCCTCGACCATGGGTTTCCAATTAACATAATAAAACAGTATATACAATAGTGACGTCGGGAACACTTGTTATTTGGTCACTCTCTCGTTTAGATAATGGTACCCGTAGGCCATGTCCGGATGGGTTCGACTGGAGTGCAGGCTCCAGTATGAACTGCCAGTGGTATGGGACACTGGAAGAGATTGATTAAAATATCAGGTGGTACTGATTGCTACTATTATATAAATCACATGACATGCCTGGTACATGTATGCTATCTTGTTATTGTTCATGCTACTGTATCTGATATCATGGTACCTGTATACTTGTTACTTTACCTGGCATATGTTATACTGTCTGTGATGGCATATGACGCATGTTCTGCATTGCATGGCATACGATACATGTTCTGCATTGCATATATCATGCTTTCTGTAGAGCAGACATCACTACTGTATATACACCACACCGTATAGTGATTACACTGCATAGGCCCATCTGCCTGTACACGTCTATCACGTCGCCACTAGCATGTTCACTTCTATCACGTCACCACTAGATAACATTTTATATTATATAAACTGGATACGATTAGAGACATGACCTGATGATAACCGGTTAGGTAGTGATGGTATTAAAAGATGACCTGTTTATAGATTTCTACTGCTTACATGGTTATATACTCTGCTGCTTATTATATACTTATGATATGGTATCACTACCATAACATCATGTATTATATATTATTATCGTGCTTGTATTATTATTGTATCTATTACTGCCTCCTTCATTTTACCACTCACTAGGTCGCTTTCTGACGACCCTGGGTTTGCGTGCCCAGGTCGGAGATCTGAGTTACCGTAGTATCAGAGAGTGCCTTGGAGTCACATAGGAGATTTCTCATCGAGATCATTCATAGGTACAGTTGTGTTTTATTTATATTATCGTATTTCTCCCAGTTTTCCTATCTGTTATGATCACTCACCTCTTTCTACAGGTATTCTTGTACTTATTTCATGCTGGAACTCATGTATATATGATGGTTATTTACTGTACTGAGGCTTAGCGTACGTACGTGAGGGTTTTCCGCCCTGCGTATGTACGTCGCCATAACGTCCCCGTACCTGCGGGATCGGGGGCGATACAGTATGCTAGGGAAGCAATACTCAGTTTGCTAAGTGTCATTCTCTTTAGCTATTTGGTAAGGAAAATATAGTAATTCTAGACTTTCTATTAGTTAGGACTTAGGACTTTTCATTGTTAAGGAATTATTATTATGTGAAGGACTGGCTATTAGTGTTGCCCTTTAATATTACGTCAACCCAATATATATTGGATATTACTCTCATTAATAGCAATAAGAAATTCTAAGATTCTCCTAACATGGTATCAAAGCCCTAAGCTATTCTCTTCAGAATTGTAGATTCAAAATTGTTAAGATATTCATATGTGAGTATAGTCTCACATTGAAAATTGGGTAGACATAAAAAAATTAGGTCGATAACTTAAGATTTAGGGCTAAACTAGTCCTTAACTTCTATTTAAAGGTTGTCATATTTACCTTCATGGAGGTGATAGTTGGGCTGATCGATAGATGGCATCGACAAACCCAGTTTGTGTTGGCCCAAAGGCCCATCACTCTAGTTTTGATGATGATCAACTGATGTAGTTATAGTACTAATGATCTTGTGTTTAATTAGTCTCAGATTTATGATCAAGATCTTAGTTGGTGTTTAGCTTCAACAAAAAATTTAAAGTCAAGTTTTGAAGCTAGCATGGTTTGATTCAAGAGCTTGTGCATCAAGACCACATCAAGTACTCAAGAGAAGTCTAACTCGTTGGATCGAGTTTAGACCAAGTCAAGAAGTGAGAAGACTTCAAGTGAAGACCTTCATGATCAAGACTTGTGTCTAGGTTTGTTTTTATAAGATTTTGTTTTAGATTAAAATGTAAAGGATAGAATAGTTGGTGGATTGCTCAAGTATACCATACACACACACACACTCTCTTGATTTAGTTGTGTTTTCATAAAAGAGTTTTTATTTTGGAAAAATACAAAAAGAGTTTTCTTTTTGGAAAAATACCGGTTTGATTTTTGGAATTCAAAGTATATATGTTTTAACCAAAATCATGTTTAGTGCTTATTGTCAAAATATAGATATTTCATCATGTATGTGTCGTGGATCATATCCATACACTCTATGCTTTAAAAGAGTTTAAAATATCTTGTTTTTGTATTTGGAGAAGTTTTGAAAAAATCTATTTGAAAAATACAGATTTTGTTTTTAGCCAAAATTTCTAAGTTACAAAAATAGATCAAATTATTTGTAACATGTCTTGATTTTACTCAAACATGTTTGATTATCAAAGTATAATACTGAAACTATTTTTGTAGATTTTTCGTGAATTTATGGGATTTTATTTAAATTAAATAGTCAACGTTTTAATCCCTTAACTGATCTGACCTGGCCTCTGCCGGTCGACCGGACCGGTCGACCGAGCTTGAAGTCAGTCGACCGAGTCGGTCGACCGACGTGCACAGAACGTGCACGCCAGTTTGGCTGGAGGGCCGGTCGACCGACCCGGTCGACCGTCCAGAGAGCTCTGCTCTCTGGAAAGGCCCCGATCGACCGGGCGGTCGACCGGATAGAGAGCCTGCTCTCTGTATCCAGGCCGACCGAGGCTCCAACGGTCAGAATTCTGACCGTTGGCGGTCGACCGGGCCGGTCGACCGACAGCCGTCAGGGCTGAAAAAATGCCCCAACGGCTAGTTTTCCTAACCCTATAAAATGGGACTTTGGGGGACTGTTTTTAACAAGATTTTCAAGTGGGTTTTGCACCAGTTTTTCCTACATTTTTAAAGAGATTTCTCCACTTATTTGAGAGCAAATATTTCCAATCAAAAGGGAAGTTTATCAAGAGAGTTTTCAAAGTGATTTCTTGAGTTTTCCTCCACCATTTCAATCCTAGTTTTCTCACACAAACATTTGAGCTATCCATTGCTATATCTACCTATAGGGATCTTTGTTGTGAGAGGATTTTAGGTGATCAAAGTGTTGTGATCACCAAAGTTCCATCTTTGTATTTGAGGAGGCGGACTTGCGGGTTCGCGGTGTTTCTAGTTCGCGTGTGAACTCTTTGTTTGAGGTGAGGCCTCGGCGAGCTAGTGGGCTTGCGGTGTATAGTTCTTGCGGGAACGAGTGAAGGGACTAGAGAGTCCAAGGAGTTCAAGTGTGAACTCGCCTTGTAGGTGTTGCGGCACCGAGTGATCCAGTGGGATCGGTTTATAGTGAAAATCCTTCAAGTGTTGAAGGCGGGGACGTAGAGCAAGTGTGCTCGAACCTCGAAACAAATCTCCCGTGTTTGCGATTGCTCTCTCTATCTCTTACTTGTTTATATCTTACATGCTTATATTGCTTTCATTTTTGATTGCTAGAATATACTTGTCGTATTGTATATGCTTGGGGATTGTTTGCTAACACTAGTATTCATCCAAGAGAGCCAACGCGGCACCTCAACTCTTATTTAGAGGAATCTTGAAGAGTTAGTCCAGAGCCCTTCACAGGGAATCCGGCTACACTCTTGTGTTATAATTAGTGTTTAGTTTAAGAAGTTTTTAGTTTGCTTTAAATAAGTTTTAATTTCGCATTAATTGACCATTAGATTAGCCATCACCTATTCACCCCCTCTAGGTGATTACAAGTGGTATCAGAGCCAAGTGCTCTTGATTTGGGTCTTACAACCTAGAGTTAAAAATCCTCATTTTTTAGCTAATCACAATATTTGTAAACACATCATGGATTTCATGTCACCTCCCACCTTTGTCAGTCTTAACATCCAAACTTGAAAGGTTAAGATGTCTTTGTACCTTAAAGCCTTAGGGATTCATGTTTATTTTGTCACTACTAGAGATTCTTATTGTTTAAATGGCAAAAATATTGAGGCTAATGCAAAAGCCCTACATGCTTAAGATCTACCCTAAATGATGATTATTTATCTAGGGTTTCTAATCTTGATTCGGCTTTTATAGTATGGAACTCTTTGATCTCCCTTGGCGAATAAGAACAATACTATGCGGGGAGCGACTCGGATGTTGGAAGTGACGCTTCTAATATATGCTACATGGTCCAAGGGGATAACCCCCTTGAGGTAACTACTGAATTCGAGGTAGAAGAGGATGTTGATATGTCCTATAATGAACTTGAATCATTTTGTCAATAACTCCTAGAAAAGTATGAAATACTTAAAAAGGATAATAAGAAAATGAAAAATAAATTTGAGTGTTTGTTAAAAGAAAAAGATTCTTTTCAAACAAAATTTGAAAATGTTTCAAAAGAAAATGAAAATTTGAAAAATGAGAATGTTTCCTTGCTTTCTAAATTAAATGATTTTTGTGAAGGAAACACTACTTTGAAAAATAAAATTGTTTTGGTGGAAAAACAAAAAGAAGTTACTTTAAATGAAAACACTTCTTTGAAAAGAAAAATGGTTGAAAAAGAAAAAGTAAATATTTCTAAAAAGAAAAAGATTGTTGATCATGCTCTTCATGCCACAACCATTGATAAAAATGAAGTTAAATTTTTGAAAAATAAAATTGATTGTTTAAGCTCAACTTTGAGCAAATGTGCTTTTAACCATTCTAGATTGGAGTCCTTGTTTTCAAAGAAACAAGCTTCACATGTTCATGCACATCACCCACATCATGCATATGCACACTTTGCACGCCATGACCACACTCATACACATATGCATCCTAGAGTGTACAAATGTACACATTGTGGTCGCAAAGGCATTTAGTAAAGTTTTGTTTTGATAAGATACATCATATTAATTTTGCTAAGAAAAATATTTGGGTTCCATTAGATGCTAACCCCCGTGGACCCAAAGAAAATGGTACCAAAATCCCCATCGTGTGTTTTTGATGTAGGTGCGGGCTCTCACAAAACGTTAGAGGGATGGTCCCTTGATGGTGGATGCACATGGACATGATGGACATACTTTTGATGCACCGCTATCAAGGAGGTTTGGTGGGACAACTACCATGTTTTGGAGACTTACAGCATAGTTCTTTGGTTTGGTAACTATCTCTAAAACTCCTAGTTTATTTACATGTTTTTTTCACATATGATATTTTTAGCATGTTTATGTTTATTTATTTTGTGCTTCATGTGGTAAAAACATGGTTAGATGTAGTTTTTATCAAAACTTGGATATATACGTGTACAAGTAGTGAGCAACAAATTGATTCATATATGTTTGCACTTCATTGTTCATTTGTACTCACTATATGCACATGTATAGCCTAGTTTTGATGATTTCCTCATTTACACTTGTTTGTCTATTTCATGTTTTACTTCATGTATATGTAGTTCGTATTCAAATCTAATAAATATACATGTATACCCGTGATTCTCTTGCCTTCATGCAAATATCATATCATAGACTCTTTTTATGTTTAGGATATGTATGCATATTATTACCTTTGGATAAAAACATACATATACCTAGAAGTTTGTTTTAAGATGAAAAATGAATTTTTATGATTGTCATCTTTATATGAAAAATAAATTTTCATGATTTGTTTGATAAAATGATATTCATGTTTGTTTTGAGCTTCATTGATTATCTTCATGGAAAATGCTAATTACATGATTTTTGTACACTCACATTTTATTTATTTATTCATGACTATGTTTCATGATCATTTTGAGCTTTATGGACCTTGAGTGTTGAATTTTATGTATTTAGTATGTTTCATGATAGACATATGTTTTGGTTTCATGTTTTGAAGGATTTTTAACTAGTTTTTCAAAAATTACTTTTAACTAGTTATTATTCTTCATTTGGTAGTGATTTTCAATACTAAAATATTTTCAAAATTATTTTTGAAAACCCCTACCTACCCCATCTTGGGTGGACGGATGGGCGAGTATGCCTTGCAAGCCTTATTGAAAATCTTTTACCTTGTGCATAAAAAGGGTGGTAGTTTATGAGTTATATACTTGATTTACATCATATTTTCAATTGATATCTCAATTGATATTTTAATAAGCTTATGCATTATTTTTAAAATGGTATTTTTATTGATATAAAAAATGTACAATAATCTTCAATTGGTATCCATATATTTCAATTGGTATCAATATGACTCTATTTTTGGTTAAAATTCAAAATTTGTAATGTTTATTTACAATTGGTATCTTAAAATTTGGTATCTTAAAAATTGATTTACTAAGATTTGTTTTACTTGAGAAACATTCAAAATTTTGTTTTAATGAGAAAATTTAAAATGTTTTGATGTGTATTGCCTATATGCAAGGGGAGCTTAACATCTCTTCTACATATAGA
Source organism: Agave tequilana (assembly GCA_038442645.1). NCBI lineage: Eukaryota > Viridiplantae > Streptophyta > Magnoliopsida > Asparagales > Asparagaceae > Agave > Agave tequilana. The sequence goes on along the minus strand of JAVJIF010016768.1, from coordinate 20,457 downwards.
TTCATGTTTGAGTGTATCTTATATTGAGGAGCTTGACAACTCTTCTATTATGCGGTACTTGTGTAATCCTTCACATCTCCTCTTACATTGCATACTATGTTATGTGAGTTAGGGCTTGTCATCCCTTCTTCATGTAATGCATATATGTAGGGAAGTTAACTTTGCGTCTTCCTCTTCATGAATGTATATCGCATATATCTCTTTTATTGATTTGTCACCCCTTTATTGATTTTTTTTGTTTTGACAAAAAGGGGGGAGAACATTGTTTTGTTTTTACTTTACCCTTTGTTGATGATTGGTAAAAAGGAGGAGACGTATTTTAGTATATAAGCATGTTTTCCTTACTTTATACATAAAGGGGGAGAAGGATTTATGTTTATGCATATATGTTTTGTTTTGCAAAAAGGAGAAGAAAATTTGAGGATTTATGTTTATGCATATTATGTTTTGTTTGCAAATAGGAGAAAAAGAATTTGATGAGTTTTATGCTTGATTGGCATGTTTATCTCCTTGTATTTGCATACATATTTTTGAGCTTTCATTGCATATTTATTTGTTTATTGCTATGCATGAGTTAAGGGAGAGCTTCTTTGAAGCTTTACTTTAATCCATGCATATATAACTCTATGAGTTTTGTCATCATCAAAAAGGAGGAGATTGTTGGCCCAAAGGCCCATCACTCAAGTTTTGATGATGATCAACTCATGTAGTTATAGTACTAATGATCTTGTGTTTAATTAGTCTCAGATTTATGATCAAGATCTTAGTTGGTGTTTAGCTTCAACAAAGGATTTAAAGTCAAGTTTTGAAGCTAGTACGGTTTGATTCAAGAGCTTGTGTATCAAGACCACATCAAGTACTCAAGAGGAGTCTAGCTCGTTGGATCGAGTTTGGACCAAGTCAAGAAGATGAGAAGACTTCAAGTGAAGACCTTCATAATCAAGACTTGTGTCTAAGTTTGTTTTTATAAGATTTTGTTTTAGATTAAAATGTAAATGATAGAATAGTTGGTGGATTGCTCAAGTATACCATACACACACACACACACACACTCTTGATTTAGTTGTGTTTTCATAAAAGAGTTTTTATTTTGAAAAAATACAAAAGAGTTTTCTTTTTGGAAAAATACCGGTTGGTTTTTGGAATTCAAAGTATATATGTTTTAATCAAAATCATGTTTAGTGCTTATTGTCAAAAACATAGATATTTCATCATGTATGTGTAGTGGATCATATCCATACACTCTATGCTTTAAAAGAGTTTAAATATCTTGTTTTTGTATTTGGAGAAGTTTTGGAAAAATCTATTTTGAAAAATACAGATTTTGTTTTTAGCCAAAATTTCTAAGTTACAAAAATAGTTCAAATTGTTTGTAACATGTCTTGATTTTACTCAAACATGTTTGATTATCAAAGTATAATACTGAAACTATTTTTGTAGATTTTTCGTGAATTTATGGGATTTTATTTAAATTAAATAGTCAACATTTTAATCCCTTAACAGACCTGACCTGGCTTCTGCCAGTCGACCGGACCGGTCGACCGAGCTTGAAGTCGGTCGACCGACGTGCACAGAATGTGCACGCCAGTTTGGCTGGAGGGCCGGTCGACCGACCCGGTCGACCGTCCAGAGAGCTCTGCTCTCTGGAAAGGCCCCGGTCGACCGGATAGAGAGCCTGCTCTCTGTATCCAGGCCACGGTCGACCGGCCGGTCGACCGAGGCTCCAACGGTCAGAATTCTGACCGTTGGCGGTCGACCGGGCCGGTCGACCGACAGCCGTCAGGGTTGAAAAAATGCCCCAACGGCTAGTTTTCCTAGCCCTATAAAATGGGACTTTGGGGGACTATTTTTAACAAGATTTTCAAGTGGGTTTTGCACCAGTTTTCCTACATTTTTTAAGAGGTTTCTCCACTTATTTGAGAGCAAATATTTCTAATCAAAAGGGAAGTTTATCAAGAGAGTTTTCAAAGTGATTTCTTGAGTTTTCCTCTACCATCTCAATCCTAGTTTTCTCACATAAACACTTGAGCTATTCATTGCTATATCTACCTATAGGGATCTTTGTTGTGAGAGGATTTTAGGTGATCAAAGTGTTGTGATCACCAAAGTTCCATCTTTATATTTGAGGAGACGGACTTGCGGGTTCGCGGTGTTTCAAGTTCGCGTGTGAACTCTTTGTTTGAGGTGAGGCCTCGGCGAGCTAGTGGGCTTGCGGGAACGAGTGAAGGGACTAGAGAGTCTAAGGAGTTCAAGTGTGAACTCGCCTTGTAGGTGTTGCGGCACCGAGTGATCCAGTGGGATCGGTTTATAGTGAAAATCCTTCAAGTGTTGAAGGTGGGGACGTAGAGCAAGTGTGCTCGAACCTCAAAACAAATCTCCCGTGTTTGCGATTGCTCTCTCTCTATCTCTTACTTGTTTATATCTTACATGCTTATATTGCTTTCATCTTTGATTGCTAGATATATACTTGTGCTCATATTGTATATACTTGGGGATTGTTTGCTAACACTAGTGTTCATCCAAGAGAGCCAACACGGCACCTCAACTCTTATTTAGAGGAATCTTGAGGAGTTAGTCCAGAGCCCTTCACGGGGAATCCGGCTACACTCTTGTGTTATACTTGGTGTTTAGTTTAAGAAGTTTTTAATTTGCTTTAAATAAGTTTTAATTCCGTATTAATTGACAATTAGATTAGCCATCACCTATCACCCCCCCTAGGTGGTTACAGTTTGGCCATGGCTTGGCTTCTCATCACGATATAGTTGGAGTTAGGTGGGGCAATGAGGGTAGATAAGGCCAAGTCTTTTGCACCATAAGAAATTTGATCAAAGGAGATTGAGATGACCCCCATCTAAAGCCCTTTGATGCCTAAGTTAGAAAGTGCTCTGAATGAAAGTTTTTAGAAGTATGATTAGCACATACCTAGGGTTATTAGTAACAATGTGATAGTAACACGATTAAAGGGCAGTTCAGGTATTCGACTTTAATAACACAAACGATTATTGGAATATTCTGAGTGAGTGGATATAAACTGAATTTAGGTAGGTTGATGAGGACTCTTTGAAAACATCTAGAGGGGGGGTGAATAGGTGTAAGTGCTAATCTATAAAACTAAATGAGCTAAATGCGGAAGCTTAAAAACAATTTGCAACACATTTAGTACAACACACAAGTGTAGCCGAATTCCCCGTGAAGGGCTCTGAACTAACTCCTCTTGATTCCCCTAGATATGGGTTGAGGTGCTATATGAAGCTCTTGTGGTTAAGTACAAGTGAGGCACACACAAACAACCAAGCATGTAATATGAATAGGCAATATGAATATATGCAAGGCACAAGCAAATAGATATGATGCTATGAATGATGCTATGCACAAGTAAACAAGAGAGAGAGTTGAGAGACAATGAATCAAACGCAAAGGCCAAGATATGTTTCGAGGTTCGAGCCCCTAGCTCTACATCCCGCCTTCACCACCGTGAAGGATTTCCAATCCACTATCTCCCACAGAGGGAACCTCCACCGAGGAGGATTTGTTACAACAAAGGGAGTACCGAACTCCTCTCTCAAACACCGCCTCACAACCGAGGGGTAGGCCCGTAGCCAATATAACAACCAACACCTCTACCGAAGAGGGTTACAAACCAAAACTCCACCTCTCACTAGAGGGAGCAAACCACAAGCCTCAACCTCTACCAAAGAGGGAGCAAACCAAACCTCAACCTCTGCCAAAGAGGGAGCACCCAATAATGAAAAGGGTTTACAACTTAGTGGTTTCTTTCAACCACAAACAATCTCTCTTTCTTTTCTCTTTTGCACAAAACAAGATCCTAATAGATTAGGATAGAAGAAAAGGCTCAAGTGTGGAAAATTAAGTGTTTTGATCAAAAAAGTTCTCTTGGGAAAACACCAAAAATGATATTGAAATTTAGATCAAAAACTAATTCTCAAAACCCTAATTTCTTTGAAATAAACAAAACACTTAAAACAAATAAGATTGATCTTTTGGCACTTAAAACTCTTTTCAAAACTTGTTTAAAACACTGAAGAAGTCAGGAAATTTTAGCTCTAAAAATCTTGGCCAAAATCCCAAAGAATTAGGGTTTATATAGGCCAAAACAGAAACTAACCGTTAGGCTGATCTGGCAGCCTGACAGGCCTCGGCCGGCTGCCAACGGTCAGAAATGTGATCGTTGGGACAACTCGGTCGATCGCACGGTCGACCGCCCAGATACAGAGAGCAGACTCTCTGTTCCGGTTGGCCGCCCGGCCGACCGCCCAGATACAGAGAGCAAGGCTCTCTGATCCGATCGGCCGACCGGCCCACTGTGCCGCCAGACGTGCACAAGGCTGTGCACGTCGGTCGGCCGTACTGGCCGACCGGGCTAACCTGTCAGCCACAGTCTGGGTCAAAACCTGGGTAAAAAATATTTTTGAAAATTCTTTTATCTCTTTTAAAATTACCATAAAAATTGTTTTATCATTTTACTTTGATAAACAAACTTGTGATAAAAATTTCAAGACATATATCAACATATTCAATCATTTTTGTGTCTTGCAAGTTTTATCAAAAACCAACACTTGTATTTTTATTAAACTTGATTTTTCAACACATAAATAGTAACGTCAAAATAAGTTTGTATAAGAAGTTTAAGCATGCATGTATAGAAAGAAAACATCTACTATACATATAAACTATTTAAACTTGTTTTGATCAACTATTCATGAAACCAAAAACCAAAACATGAAACGTGTGTGTATTGTGCACTTGAGCATATCAACTATACTAAGCTTTTAAATTGGATCTAAACACACTAAACTAAAACTAGGATACCTAAGTCTTCTTGATGATCTTCCATCTTCAAGTCGACTCGATCCCAAACGTGATCCACCGAGTGCAAAGGTATGATCTTGATGCTCGGGCACGGGAATCACCAAGTGAAAGCTTCCAACTCCTCTTTTTGAAGCAATCACCAACTAATATCTTGATTAATAATCTGAGACTAAAAACACAAGAATATTAGTAAACATAACTACATGAGTTAATCATCATCAAAACTAGAGAGGAAGGCCTCCGGGCCAACAATCTCCCCCTTTTTGATGATGACAAAACTCATGGAGTTATATATGCATGGATTAAAGTTAAGCTTCAAAGAAGCTCCCCCTTAACTCATGCATAAACAAATAAACAATAAATATGCAATGAATGACAATGCATAATCATGCATAAACAATAAAAAGGTTCTAGATACCAATGAAATGTTCAAAAACAAAACATGCTCTAGATACCAATTAAAATTAAACTAAATTAAACTTAATATATGCAAAACATGAATATGCATATATAAACTCAAAATCTTTCTCCCCCTTTTTGTCAATCATCAACAAAGGGGTAAACAATCAAAACAAAACAAAATTTTCTCACCCTTTTTAATACAAAGAAACAATCATCAATAAGGGGTTAAATGCAAAACTAAATCAATAAATTTTTCTCCCCCTTTTAGTTCGAAACAATGAAACAACAAAAGGGTTAATACAAATAATGTTTTCCCCTTTTTTGTCTAAAACAAAAACAAAACCAAATAGGGGTGACAATCAATTAAGATATCAATTGAAAATATGTCAATGAAGCATCTTGATACCAATTGAAAGTAAACATGGATCAATAAAAGTTATATGCTATATATATTCATGAAGAGGAAGACGGTAAAGTAACTTCCCTACACATATGCATTACATGAAGAAGGGATGACAAGCCCCAATTCACATAACACGTATTATGTAATGCATAAGAGGAGATGTGAAGCTCCCCCTACACACGTGTATCACATAAAGAATAGATTGTCAAGCTCTTCAATACAAGATACACTCAACATGAATTTATATGTAGAAGAGATGTTAAGCTCTCCTTGCATATAGGCAATACATATCAAAATTTTTGTATCTATTTTTAAACAAAAATTTTTAGATACCAATTTAAAACATTCAAATAAACATCTTGATATCAAAAGATAGTATTTTTCTTTTTAAGTATATGATATCAAATGAAATTTTTATTTTCTATCATAAAGCAAGGGAGTGGAAATACAAATACCAATTGAAATATGAAAATCGAATTTTCTCACCTTTATGAAATACCAACAAAACACATGCATAAGCTTGTATAAGAAACCAATTGAAATTGAATCAATTGAAACAAAGTTGAAGCTCAAGCTTAGCATAAACAAAATATTTATGTATGAAAAATTTAATACCAATCGAAATTGATATTATTGAAATTGAAAGCATACATACATACAAACATATATGAGTATACAAGAAAAGGTCAAAATTGATACCAATTGAAAGAATTTCAATGATACCAATTGAAACAACAATAATGATCAAGTGTATACACATATAACTACCACCCAATCATGTTCAAGTTTAAAATGATTTTCAATATAAGGCATACATGAGCATGATCTCCCATCCGTCCGCCCGTGGAAGGTAGGGTTTTCAAAAAAATAGATTTGAAAATAAGCTTTGTTTGAAAAACTCTACCATATGAAGAATACCGTAACTAGTTATGTGAAAAATTTGCAAACTAGTACGAAATCGTTCAAGTAAGGAATAAAACAAAATTATTTTTCATAAAACATGAAATTCACAAAATAGTCAACACTCATAATCAATTAAGCATAAATATGACTCATGAAAACAAACACATGAGTAACCAATAAATGTGAGTGTACAAATAAGATGTGAAGAACATGATCATGAAAGTATGGAAAATAAGCTCAATATTCTTTGAAACAAGAAAACATAAAAATCATCAAAACTATTTAATCTTCAAGGTATATGTATGTCCTATACAAACTAAAGTATACATACATATCCAAACACAACGAGTCCACAAAGATATATGCATGAAGGCACGTGGCTCAAAAGGATGTATATGTATAAACAATAATTTGGATAGAATGGACATATACATGAAGTTAAACATAAACACATGAAAACATGAAACAAATCCAAAAATTGGAATAAAAGTTTAAATGTATGGATCATCAAAACTAGACTATAGTAGTACATCTAATGGGTTCAAATAAGCATTCAAGCTCAAACATATATAGATTTATTTGTGGCCCACTATATGTACAAGTATATACCTAGTCTTAATGAAAACTAACATTTAAACATATATTCAAAGCATGAAGCATAAAACAAATCATAAATCAACATGATAAACATAAACATGATTATTATGTAAATCCACATGTTATTAAACCTATGATAGACATGATAGCTAAACAACCAGTGAGAACACAAAATAATAGATCCATATTAAACATGGGTGTCTCAAAATGCTATACATGCATGTCAAGGATCTAATAATCATGGCATTAACATAATAATCTATAAACAATAAAACATGCTACAAATAATAAACATGAAAAGCATGTAAACATAATTAAGGAGTTAGGAATCGTTACCAAAACCTAGAAGGCAACTCTCCTTGTCTCTAAAACATGGTGGTCCTCTCCACCAAACCTTCCCTTGAAAGTGATGCATCCAAATGATCCACATGAAGTCCGGAACGCATCCACTCCAAAATACGGCTACTCTCATGTCATGCGAGAGCCCACACCTACATCATAAATAAGAGGGGTGGTCTTTGGTACCCATAACTTTTTGGGTCCATGGGGGTTAGTACCTTCTCTAACCCAAACAAAATTATTTGCTAAATTTGAAGTATGTATTCTATCAAAGCAAAATTTAGTAAGGTGGCCCTTACGTTCACAATGTGTACAAGTGTACACATGAGCATACATAGTGTGATGATGTCCGTGAGGAGCATGTGTATGCCGTGGAGGGTGTGCTGAATAGATGGAACTTGTTTCTTTCGAAACAAAGTTTCCAATCGTGTATGCCCAACAACACATTGGCTCAAAGTGGAGCCCAAACAATCCATATTCTTCTTTAACAAATTTATATCATTTTGAATTGTAGAAGAAGTGGAGCATGCAAAGGGTGATCTAGGTAAAACTACCATAGCATGGCAAACATGTGAATCTATTTCATTTTTCAAAGATTTATTTTTATTTAAACAAATCTCTAATTCTTTTGAAATAAATTCAATTTCATTTTTCAAAGAATGGTTATCTTTTAAAACAAAATCAAGTTTTGAAGTTAAAGATTCATTTTTCTTCAAAACATTTTCACAATCATTTTTATTTTTCAAAATTTTATTTTCATTTAAAACAAGATTAAGTTGAGATTTTAATGAATCCCTTTCATTAGCAATCTCATCCTTCTCTTGTAAAACCAACTCAAGTTTTGAAAACAAATCTCCTTTTTCTTTATTTATTTTACAAGTTTTCTTTTTCGAAACTTTATATTTTTTAAGGAGTTTTTCACAAACAATAGACAACTCTTCATTTAAAGCATAGGCATCCATATCATCATGTGAATCAAATGAAGAGCTAGCACTATCTAGTTGAGTATCCGAGTATACCTCAAAGGAGTCATTCCCTTGGACCATATAGCATTGTTGTGGCTCGGATTCATCTCCACTAGATTCTTCCTCCGGTTGGATTGGCAATTGAAGCTTGGAGGTGGTGGTTGTTGTCAACATGTTCCACACTGCAAATGCGGAATCAAAGTTAGAAGCAAGCAAAAAATATTCTTTAGGAAGTGTGCTTCTAATGGCCTCAAGGGCTTGTGCATTGGCCCCTACATGCTTGCTATCACTAAGGTAGGATTCCTTGGTAATGGCAAGGTGAACCTTATAACCTAGGGTTTGGAGGTAAATGGAGATCCTAGTCTTCCAAACAAGAATGTTGGAAGAGTCAAACATAGGTGGGGTCAGGAAGTCCATGGGTCCAAACTATATGTGTGCAAACAAGCAAATGCAAATGTAGATTAGCAAACAAAGGATCTCACTCCTAGGATGTTAAGCCTAAATATCAGGAGCGTAGGCTCTGATACCAATTGAAAACACCTAGGGGGTGAATAGGTGTAAGTGCTAATCTATAAAACTAAATGCGCTAAATGCGGAAGCTTAAAACAATTTGCAACACACTTAGTACAACACACAAGTGTAGCCGAATTTCCCGTGAAGGGCTCTGGACTAACTTCTCTTGATTCCCCTAGATATAGGTTGAGGTGCTATATGAAGCTCTTGTGGTTAAGTACAAGTGAGGCACACACAAACAACCAAGCATGTAATATGAATAAGCAATATGAATATATGCAAGGCACAAGCAAATAGATATGATGCTATGAATGATGCTATGCACAAGTAAACAAGAGAGAGTTGAGAGACAATGGATCAAACGCAAAGGCCAAGATATGTTTCGAGGTTCGAGCCCCTAACTCTACATCCCCGCCTTCACCACCGTGAAGGATTTCCAATCCACTATCTCCCACCGAGGGAACCTCCACCGAGGAGGATTTGTTACAACAAAGGGAGTACCGAACTCCTCTCTCAAACACCGCCTCACAACCGAGGGGTAGGCCCGTAGCCAATATAATAACCAACACCTCTACCGAAGAGGGTTACAAACCAAAACTCCACTTCTCACTAGAGGGAGCAAACCACAAGCCTCAACCTCTACCAAAGAGGGAGCAAACCAAACCTCAACCTCTACCAAAGATGGAGCACCCAACAATGAAAAGGGTTTACAAATTGGTGGTTTCTTTCAACCACAAACAATCTCTCTTTCTTTTCTCTTTTGCACAAAACAAGATCCTAATAGATTAGGATAGAAGATAAGGCTCAAGTGTGGAAAACTAAGTGTTTTGATCAAAGAAATTCTCTTAGGAAAACACCAAAAATGATATTGAAATTTAGATCAAAAACTAATTCCCAAAACCCTAATTTCTTTGAAATAAACAAAACACTTAAAACAAATAAGATTGATCTTTTGGCACTTAAAACTCTTTTCAAAACTTGTTTAAAACACTGAAGAAGTCTGGAAATTTTAGCTCTAAAAATCTTGGCCAAAATCCCAAAGAAATGGGGTTTATATAGGCCAAAACAGAAATTAGCCGTTAGGCTGATCTGGCAGCCTGACAGGCCTAGCAGTCGGCGGCCGGCCGGCCGCCAACGGTCAGAAATGTGACCGTTGGGGCAACCCGGTCGACCGCACAGCCGACCGTCCAGATACAGAGAGCAGACTCTCTGTTCCGGTCGGCCGGCCGGCCCACTGTGCTGCCAGACGTGCACAAGGTTGTGCACGTCGGTCGGCCGTACCGGCCGACCGGGCTAGCCTGTCAGCCACAGTCTGGGTCAAAACCTGGGTAAAAAATATTTTTGAAAATTCTTTTTGTAAGATCACCTAGAGGGGGGGTGAATAGGTGATGGCTAATCTAAAGGTCACTTATGAACAAATAATGCGGAATTAAAACTAAGTAGACCAAATTAAACTTCTTTTAATTGAACACTTATGTATAACGCAAGAGTGTTGCCGAATTCCCCTTGCGAGGCTCTGGACAAACTCCTCTAGATTCCCCTTGAATGGGTTGAGGTGCCGCGTTGGCTCTCTTGGTTGAATACTAGTGTTAACAACAATCCCACGCAATTATATATCAATTATGAGCACAAGGGTATATCAAGCATGTATAAGATGAACACAATAAATTGAATGCAAGATATAAAATAGAGACAAAGAGAGAGAGAGGGAAGAGTAAGCAATCGCAAACACAAAGGGTTTGTTTCGAGGTTCGAGCACACTTGCTCTACATCCCCGCCTTCGACACACGAAGGATTTCCACTATGCAAGATCCCACCGGATCTCTCCTCGGTGCCGTACACCTACAAACCCTCGGACTCCCAAGTCCCGTACACACGCAAGTCCACCGACTCGCCGAGGCCGTACCTCGAATCACCAAGAGTTCACAACCGAACTCCAACCACAACGAGCACACTTGCCCGCTTCCTCAAAGTACAAAGAAAAATCTCTTTGATGATCACAACACTTGATCACCTAAAGAGCACTCTCACTACAACACACCTATAGGAATATCTAGCAATGGATAGCTCAAGTGTGGTGTGAGAAAAGCAAGGAAAGACTATGGTGAAAAACTCAAAGAATCACTTAACACTCTCTTGATAAAAACTCCCTTTAAGATGGGAAATATTTGCACTCAAATATGTGGAGAGAACTTCTGAAATCAGTTGGAAAAACTAGCTCAAAGGTCTCCAAAATCTTCACCTCAAAACAGATGACAAGATCCCAATTTATAGGCTGCAGAAAATAGAGCCGTTGGGAATCTGTCAGTGCTGTCGGTCGACCGCCGGTCGACCGGCCAACGGTCATTTTTCTGACCGTTGCAGCCACCAGTCGACCGGCTCGGTCGACCGATAACCTGGAATGAACTGTCGGTCGACCGGCCCGGTCGACTGATATTTCCAGAGAGCAAAGCTCTCTTGGTCGGTCGACCGACCCGGTCGACCGGCCACTGTGCTGACAACGTGCACAGGGCTGTGCACATCGGTCGACCGGTCCGGTCGACCGGTTTGGCCTGTCAGCCAGTTTCCAGGTCTGAAAACAGGATTTAAAAATCTTTTATAAAATCCTAAAAATACATAGAAATTCTACAAAAATAGTTTTACCAATATACTTGAAAGAACAAACATGCTTGCACAAAATCAAGACATGTTATATATGTTTTGGTCTATTTTTGTAACTTGAAAATATTAGCTCAATAACTAAAATGTATTTTTCCAAAACATGTTTTTCCAAACTTGTTTTTCTAAATCTTCATCAAATGCAAAAACAAGATATTTGAGTTCATTTTAAAGCATAGTGTGTATGGATATGATCCACTACACAATCAATAAGAAATATCTATGTTTTTGATATAACGCTCTAATCAAGATTTTGGTTTAAAGATATGAACTATGAAATACCAAAATCTAAGATAAATATCTTTCTAATAAAAATTCTTTTCTAAAATGAAATCTTTAATGAAAGCAATTTAAATCAAGAGTTCTATCAAGAGTGTGTGTGTGTGATATAACTTGAGCAATCCACCAACTATCTATCCTTTACATTTTACTAAAACAAAAATACAAATTCTATACCTAGACCCAAGTCTTCAACTTCTTGAAGTCTTCCCTTGAAGGCTTCTCATCTTCTTGACTTGGTCCAAGCTTGATCCAAAAACTCCTTGGATCACCACATGCAAGCTCCAAATCTTGTTCTTTTATCCTTTGTTGAGCTATGCACCTACTAAGATCTTGATCATGAATCTGTCACTAATTAAACACAAGATCATTAGTAACTATAACTACATGAGTTGATCATCATCAAAACTAGGGTGAAAGGCCTTTGGGCCAACAATCTCCCCCTTTTTGATGATGACAAAACTCATGGAGTTATATATGCATGGATTAAAGTAAAGCTTCAAAGAAGCTCCCCCTTAACTCATGCATAATAAATAAGCAATAGATATGGCAATAAAAGCACATGACATGTATGCAATGTAGGAGATGTAATCATATAAATCAAATCATAAATCAAATCTTTTGCTCCTAATTGCAAGACAACATATATGCATAAATACAAATCTTACTCCCCCTTAAGTAAGGAAATCATGCATATAACTCAAATACTTCTCCCCCTTTTTGTCAATCATCAACAAAGGGTTCAAAGTTCAAATCATCAAACAAATTTTCTCCCCTTTTTGTCAAAAATAAGGAAATCAAGGAGGGTAAAATACAAATCAATCAATAAAATTTATATGCGATATAAATTCATGAAGAGGAAGACGTTAAGTTAGCTTCCCGACACATATACATTACATGAAAGAGGGATGACAAGCCCTAATTCACATAACGTATAATATGTCATGCATAAGAGGAGATGTGAAGCTCCCCCTACACACGTATATCATATAAAGAAGAGTTGTCAAGCTCCTCAATTTATAATATACTCAACATGAATCTACATATGGAAGAGATGTTAAGCTCTCCTTGCATATAGACAATACAAATCAAAAATTTTGAATTTTTCTTTATCAAAACAAAATTTTAACTTTTTCTTAGTAACAACAAATTTTGAGATATCAATTGTAAAATAATCAAATTTTGAATTTTTGATACCAATTTCAAAACACAATGCATAAGCTTATTATGAAATACCAATTTGAAATCTAATTAAGCTTAGCATCAACAATCTTTGTGCTTTAAAGGAAATACCACTTGTAAAATAAGCACAAATAGATAACATATATGTATGACAAGATAATACCAATAGAAATTGATATAATTTGAAGGCATTCATACATACAATCAAAATATGGATATACACAACATGAAGTCATATTGATACCAATTGCAAATAACCAATGATACCAATTGAAAAGTAAGCATAAGTGTATACATCATATAATCTACCATATGAAGAATTCGAACTAGTTAAATGAACTTGTTTTAAGAACTAGTACGAGATCCTTCCATCAAGGAATAAGTCAAAAGTTTTTCATGAAATATGCATAAATCACAAGGCACTAAGACACTCTATCCATAAAGTCCATATCAAAAAAAATGAGTGTGATAGTGTTATGTGGAACATGGTGTCATGAAAAATAGCAATAAAATTCAATATTCCTTCAAATCATAAATTTTGAATTCTTGAAATCCATCACAAAAATTTTATTGTACCAATTTTAAAAACACAAAATTTTATTAAAAAACAAAATTTATATTTCAAGATATATGTATGTTTTGTCAAGACATTAAGTATACATACATATCTCTAACACAATTGAGTCCATATATATAGATTTGCATGAAAGGCAAATGACTCAAGAGGTATCCATGTATATCTTAATGTTTTGGCAAAATAACCATATACATGAAATGAAATCACATGATCATAACATAAATCCAAATGGGAATACAAGTTTAAGAATGTAATGATCATCAACATAAGGCTATACTAGTACATCTAATAGGCACAAATAAGCATTCAACCCAATCATATATAGATTTATTTGTGGTCCATAAGGTGTACAAGTATAAATCCAAGTGTTGACAAATACTAACATCTAAACTAATATTCAATACAATGAAGCATCAAAATTTTGAAATCACAAAAGAATTTATCCAAAAAAAATATGATCATGTGTAAATCTCAAAGGCTATTTGAAGAATAACTAACTAGTATAAATTGTTTTTGAAAAACTAGTTAGAGATCCTTCAAATACATCAAATTCAAATGTTTTTCATAAATACTACTAAGTACATAAAAGTTCAAGCACTCATAGTCCATAAAGCTCCAAATTATATGTTTTCTTAAAGATGAGTGTTCAAAGGTTATGTAAATAGTATCTTCATGAAAATAGTCATTGAAGCCCAAAACGATCATAAGTCAAATTTTTAACAACAAATCATGAAAAATCATTTTTCACTAAAATCAACAATTTTCATGGTATATGTATGGTTTATACAAATCTAACAATATGCATACATATCCCAAAAATAAAAGAGTCTATTAACTGTTTGCATGAAGGCAAGAGACTCACGGGTATACATGTATATTTATTAGATTTGAATTAAGCATGCATATACATGAAGTAAATCACAAAAATTGGCAAAACATGTATATATGAGAATTATCAAAACTAGATTATACATATGCATAAAGTGGATACAAGTGAGCATGAAGTTCAAATTATTTAAGAGTCAATTGTAATTCACTATTTGTATATGTATACATACAAGTTTGACAAATCTACATCTAAGCATGTAAATACCACATGAAGCACAAATCAAATAAAATCATGAACATGCTATGAGTATGACATATGTAAAAGCATGTACATAAAAGGTAGGAGTTTAGAAATTGTTACCAACTTCAAAGCTCCAAGCATGGTGGTCTTTTCCACCAAAATTTCCTTGATAGCAATGCATCTATAAGAGTGTCCATCATATCCATTGCATTCACTACCAAGGCACCAATCCTCTCACGTTTTGTGAGAGCCCTCACCTACATCAAAATCAAAGGGTGGGGGTTTTGGTACCCATGTTTTCTTGGGTCCTTTGGGGTTAGCATTGTTGTAAGGAACCCAAAATCTATTATACTTAACAAAATATAAATATGGTTTCTTATCAAAACAATATCTTGCTAGATGGCCTTTGCGGCCGCAATGTGTACAAATGTACACCTTAGCATGATGCTTATGAGTGTGATTGTGATCGTGATGTGCACCATAAGCATGAGCATGATGAGTATGTGCATGAGCATGTGGAGTTTGTTTCTTGGGAAACATGGACTCCAATCTAGTATGTTTAAATGCACAAGAGTTCAAAGTTGAACTCAAATTATTCATTTTATTTTTCAAATTCTTAATCTCATTAGTGTTAGCATGAAAAGCATGATGAGATGAAGAATCATTTTTCTTTTTCTTTTGAAAAACATTATCTTTTTCTTTTTCAACAAATTTTCTTTTTAAAGATTTATTTTCTTCAAAATACTTTCTTTTTGTTTTTCAACCATAGCAATATTATCCTTCAAAATAGTGTTCCCTTCACAAAGATCATTCAATTTTGAAAATAAGGAAACATTCTCATTTTTCAAATCTTTATTTTCTTTTTCTAAGCATGCAAGTTTATTTCTAAAAGAATCATTTTCTACATGCATGCAATCAATGTTCTTTTTCAAATCTTTATTATTCTTTTCTAAGCATGCAATGTTATCTCTACATGAATCATGTTCATTATGCATGCAAGCAATGTCCTTTTTCAAAATTTTATTTTCTTTCTTAATTATGTCATATCTTTCAAGCAATAATTGGCATAAAGAATTTAGCTCATCATATGACATACTAGCATCCTCATCATAGGATTCGGTATTTACCTCAAGGGAGTCATCCCCTTGGACCATGTAGCACTCGTTGGAGGTGTCGCTTCCAACATCCGAATCGCTCCCCGCATAGTATTGTTCATTTTCGCCAAGGGAGATGAGGGTGTTCCATACTACAAAAGCCAACTCAATGTTAGAAACCCTAGATAGATAATCATCATTTAGGGTTGATTTAAGAGCATGAAGGGCTTTTGTATTAGCCTCAAGATTCTTACCATCTATACAATAAGCATTATTAGTAGTGGCAAGATATACATTATAACCTAGGGCTTTGAGGAATAATGACATCTTAACTTTCCAAATGTGGATGTTAAGAATATCAAAGGTGGGTGGTGACATAAAGTCCATGGTGAGGTGTGTGTGTGTACAACAAATATTGTGATTAGCCCAAATGTAGGATCTTTAACTCTTAGGTTGTTAGACCCTTATCAAGAGCACTAGCTCTGATACCAATTGTAAGATCACCTAGAGGGGGGTGAATAGGTGATGGCTAATCTAAAGGTCACTTATGAACAAATAATGCGGAATTAAAACTAAGTAGACCAAATTAAACTTCTTTTAATTGAACACTTATGTATAACGCAAGAGTGTTGCCGAATTCCCCTTGCGAGGCTCTGGACAAACTCCTCTAGATTCCCCTTGAATGGGTTGAGGTGCCGCGTTGGCTCTCTTGGTTGAATACTAGTGTTAACAACAATCCCACGCAATTATATATCAATTATGAGCACAAGGGTATATCAAGCATGTATAGATGAACACAATAAATTGAATGCAAGATATAAAATAGAGACAAAGAGAGAGAGAGGGAAGAGTAAGCAATCGCAAACACAAAGGGTTTGTTTCGAGGTTCGAGCACACTTGCTCTACATCCCCGCCTTCGACACACGAAGGATTTCCACTATGCAAGATCCCACCGGATCTCTCCTCGGTGCCGTACACCTACAAACCCTCGGACTCCCAAGTCCCGTACACACGCAAGTCCACCGACTCGCCGAGGCCGTACCTCGAATCACCAAGAGTTCACAACCGAACTCCAACCACAACGAGCACACTTGCCCGCTTCCTCAAAGTACAAAGAAAAATCTCTTTGATGATCACAACACTTGATCACCTAAAGAGCACTCTCACTACAACACACCTATAGGAATATCTAGCAATGGATAGCTCAAGTGTGGTGTGAGAAAAGCAAGGAAAGACTATGGTGAAAAACTCAAAGAATCACTTAACACTCTCTTGATAAAAACTCCCTTTAAGATGGGAAATATTTGCACTCAAATATGTGGAGAGAACTTCTGAAATCAGTTGGAAAAACTAGCTCAAAGGTCTCCAAAATCTTCACCTCAAAACAGATGACAAGATCCCAATTTATAGGCTGCAGAAAATAGAGCCGTTGGGAATCTGTCAGTGCTGCCGGTCGACCGCCGGTCGACCGGCCAACGGTCATTTTTCTGACCGTTGCAGCCACCGGTCGACCGGCTCGGTCGACCGATAACCTGGAATGAACTGTCGGTCGACCGGCCCGGTCGACTGATATTTCCAGAGAGCAAAGCTCTCTTGGTCGATCGACCGACCCGGTCGACTGGCCACTGTGCTGACAACGTGCACAGGGCTGTGCACATCGGTCGACCGGTCCGGTCGACCGGTTTGGCCTGTCAGCCAGTTTCCAGGTCTGAAAACAGGATTTAAAAATCTTTTATAAAATCCTAAAAATACATAGAAATTCTACAAAAATAGTTTTACCAATATACTTGAAAGAACAAACATGCTTGCACAAAATCAAGACATGTTATATATGTTTTGGTCTATTTTTGTAACTTGGAAATATTAGCTCAATAACTAAAATGTATTTTTCCAAAACATGTTTTTCCAAACTTGTTTTTCTAAATCTTCATCAAATGCAAAAACAAGATATTTGAGTTCATTTTAAAGCATAGTGTGTATGGATATGATCCACTACACAATCAATAAGAAATATCTATGTTTTTGATATAACGCTCTAATCAAGATTTTGGTTTAAAGATATGAACTATGAAATACCAAAATCTAAGATAAATATCTTTCTAAATAAAAATTCTTTTCTAAAATGAAATCTTTAATGAAAGCAATTTAAATCAAGAGTTCTATCAAGAGTGTGTGTGTGTGATATAACTTGAGCAATCCACCAACTATCTATCCTTTACATTTTTACTAAAACAAAAATACAAATTCTATACCTAGACCCAAGTCTTCAACTTCTTGAAGTCTTCCCTGAAGGCTTCTCATCTTCTTGACTTGGTCCAAGCTTGATCCAAAAACTCCTTGGATCACCACATGCAAGCTCCAAATCTTGTTCTTTTATCCTTTGTTGAGCTATGCACCTACTAAGATCTTGATCATGAATCTGTCACTAATTAAACACAAGATCATTAGTAACTATAACTACATGAGTTGATCATCATCAAAACTAGGGTGAAAGGCCTTTGGGCCAACACTTTTATCTCTTTTAAAATTACCATAAAAAGTGTTTTATCATTTTACTTTGATAAACAACTTGTGATAAAAATTTCAAGACATCTATCAACATATTCAATCATTTTTGTGTCTGCAAGTTTTATTAAACTAAAAACACTTGTATTTTTATTAAATTGATTTTTCAACACATGAATAGTAAAGTCAAAATAAGTTTGTATAAGAAGTTTAAGCATGCATGTATAGAAAGAAAACATCTACTATACATATAAACTATTAAACTTGTTTTGATCAACTATTCATGAAACCAAAAAACCAAAACATGAAAGTGTGTGTATTGTGCACTTGAGCATATCAACTATACTAAGCTTTACAATTGGATCTAAACACACTAAACTAAAACTAGGATAACTAAGTCTTCTTGATGATCTTCCATCTTCAAGTCGACTCGATCCCAAACGCGATCCACTGAGTGCAAAGGTATGATCTTGATGCTCGGGCACGGGATCACCAAGTGAAAGCTTCCAAACTCCTCTTTGATAAGCATCACCAACTAATATCTTGATTAATGATCTGAGACTAAAAACACAAGAATATTAGTAAACATAACTACATGAGTTAATCATCATCAAAACTAGAGAGGGAGGCCTCCGGGCCAACACTCTTAAGACAGGTGAGGCCAACTCTCTAGGCTAAGGACGAGGAGATCGAGATAACTTCCTATCTAAAGCCCTCTGACTCTTAAATAGAAACTGATTTTGAATAGGAGTTTGTAAGAGCAAGTATGATTAGCATATACTAGGATCGTTAGAAACAATGTTGTTAACAACACGATTAGAGGAGTTTAGAGACTCCCATTGGTTGTAGGTGGACTGAAAGTAGACTACAATTATATTTAAGGGAGCATCTGGATAAAGAGATCCAGATTTGGCTGAGATGGGTTTCCACAGACATTTCCTAGACGAACCTTCTGGGCCAAGGTTCCCTGCCCCTAAAGCCATAATAGAGGTGCTTGCTGCTCTCAAGGCTCATGAGCTGTATTGGAGACCTCGATTGGCCAGAGTTGCTGTGGCTAAGATACATGCAAACAAAATCAGGATTTAACATGTTTTCTTCATGAAAAACTATAGTATTAACTCTAACCAAACAATTGTGAAGTTTTATCAAAACCGACTGAAGGGAGGTTTTCTCCTGTGACTCATATAGAAACTTTTTCCGTCCGTCCGTCTGCCTTCATTAGGAGAGAGCAGCATCGACCCCCTCCTTCTTCTTCCTCTCACAGCTTCCCTTTTTCTTTCTCCTTCTTCCTTTCCCCTTCCTCCTCCTCCTGACCGATCGATCGGTTTCCCACCGACAACAATGATATACTAGTATATTAATAATCAAAACCGACCGAGTGAAGTGAGGGAAGTTTTCTCCCGTGACTCTTTAGAAATTATGTTCGTCTCTCTGTTCTCTCTCGCGCGCGTTTTTCTCCTCTCCCTCCCTTTCTCTGCTCAGCCGCCATCCCCCTTCTCCCTTCTTCCCCTCTTCCCCTCTCCCCCCTCTGTGCGAGCCCTTTCCCCTCCTTCTTCCTCCTTCTCCTCTTCTTCCTCCTGTACTTCTTTTCTTCAGACCCTACCCCCTTTCTCTCCTCCCCTCTTTCCTCTCTTATCACCGTCAGTCTGTTTTCACGACAGCGATAGCGGTAAACTAGTTTCTAGTTTTCATATCATTTTGCTCCGAGACATTTTTGGTATCAAAGACATAAATTGTAAGCTTGCGGGGCTGTTAGGATTGAGGAAGGAAGTGGGCGGAAGTGAGGAAGTGGGAAGTGTCATTTCCCACTTCCGATGTCCATCCAAACACCGGAAAAGGAAAATGGAAAAAAACTCTTTTCCTTTCTCTTTTCCTTTTTACACAGCCATTTCTCACTTCCAAAGTGCTACGTTAATTTGTGTTGATGTAAATCTCATTTAATAAGTTGTACCTCAAAACAGTTAATTTTGTAGTTATGTAAATCTTACTTCCATTCTTATTGCAGTCCAAAATTTTCTTTCATAATTAATTTTTATTTTAATATTATTTTACGGTCAACTTTGTGGTCAACCTTTTCACTCACACTTTCACATTACCAACCAAACACCGAAAAAGAATTATACTTTTTCAATTACACTTTC
>JAVJIF010016767.1:0-151266 GCA_038442645.1 Agave tequilana | reverse complement strand
ATGATCTTGTTGCTTATGTCTATGCTATCATAGGTGGACTTGAAGTCATTAGGCTAGAATTATCTATAACAATCTCACCAACGCATCAGACCTCATTCCTTCCATATGGTGCATTGTTTACTCATATCTTTAAAAAGTTTCGTGTTGATTTGTCTAGTGAAACAAATGTTGTTAGAGCCTTTGAAATATTTGATCATAATATCCTTCTTAGAATGAAACTTCTCAATTTTAATCTCCTCCACCTTTTTCTACTCAAGAAAAATCTATCTTCTCACGTTCCTTCCACTTTCACTCATCACACTCCTCCTCCAACTAATCCCAACACTACCCAAGGACCTTAATTTAGGGCATGTTTGGATTCATGAAAGTGGGAGGAAAATAGAAAGTTGAAAAATTCATTTCTCAATTTCTTTGTTTGTTTTGAACGGAAAATGAGAAATGGGAAAACTCCTTTTCTTTTTTCTTTTTTCCTTTTACACCTCCCTTTTATACCATATTTTTTTTCACGTCTAGGGTGCTACATTTATTTTTGTGGTAATATAAATCTCACATGTAATAAGTTATAGTTTAATGTATTAAATTTTGATGTCATGTAAATCTTACTTGCAGTCCAATTACAGTTCAAAAATGTTACTTCAGAAATAATATTTAATTTAATATTATTTTGTGGTCAACTTTTTATGGTTAAATTTTTTTCTTCACTTCCAACGTTACTAATAAAAACACCGAAAAAACACAACATACTTTTTCACTTACACTTTCACATAGTCATTCATTGTTATGTTTCAAAAGCAACTTTATGTTTAAGCTTTTAATATGGTTTGTAATAACTTTATATTTCATGCTATGGTCTATAATAACTCTTATGTTCTGTGCCCACTTTGTTTAAATGACTCTATGATAAGTTTTGTGTTTAGAATATTTATTTTATATTCCTTCTATGTGTTTGTTCTTTTTTTGTTAATAACAAAAAGGGGGAATTGTGTGTATCATATACTGTCTAACAAGTTTTATATTATCTCACAAGGTTTGATGCAGGGAGAGCATTACTACTTTTAATACTACTTTTAATTTAATATCATATATTACTTAACTCCTTATCTGTTTATCATCATTAAAAAAGGGGAGAAAGTGGATCATGATGAATTAGTGATGAAGTAATCCACGTTTTGATGATAATAACTCCATATTGAGTGTATATTGTGCTAACATATTTTGTGTGTTATCTTATGGCTATTCAGTGATGATCAAGCTTAATGCTGACCAATCAAAGACTTCTACTTAAGGAATCAAAAGGTTGAGGGAGACAAAGAACTTATTTGAAGACATATATTTGTAATATATGTAATTTGTTTTAGAAATCTTGTACAAGCCTTGATACACACACAACACACACTATAGTTGACCTATAGGCTTATCTTATCAACTAATATATGTTAGATTAAACTTAGAATCAGAAAATCAAGTTTAGTTGATAATTAGAACTAATATGCTAGTTAGTCGAGTTATTGTTTCTGATTAGTCGACTAATAAACTTACCTAGTCAACTATTATTTCTTTTAGTTGACTCTTAAGGTCTTATAGAATATTACATTTCTGGACCAGTATATTAGCCGACTAATAAAATGACTTAGTCAACTATTGAAATTAAACAGAAACTTATTTATTCCCTGCCAACCTTCACTAGTCGACTAACCTATTCCTGCAGTCAACTACTGAGCTCTTACAGTAACTTGGCTTTTCTCAGTCAGACTTGATTAGTCAACCAATATTCATACCCAGTCGACTAATAGTTCAAGCAGTCACTAGACTAGTCGACTTATGACTATTGTCAGTTGACTATTGTGTCTAACAAACATTTGATTAGTCAACTAATCACTTCTTCTAGTCGACTAATTGGCAGTTTATAGTTGTTGATGTTCTGATCATTTGATACTTATTCTCTCCAATCTACCAGCTATATTTTGAATTTTAAATTGTCTAATAACTGGTTTACAGTTGCCAATTCACTTATAAATAGAGATGTACCCCTGGACATTCAAAACACATAATTTATTCTAAGTTGTTGACTTCTAAAAGCTCTGAATTCTGTTAAGAAAACTTTTCACACTCATTTTGCCTACAAAAGCTTCCATATGTCTTGTTAGGCAAAATAAATAGAGATATCCTATAAGCCACTGTAAAAAACTACTTGCACTCTACATTAAGGCTTATAATTTGCAGAATGCAATCTACAAGGAGAAATGTCTTCTTCGTATAGAGAAGAGGTGTATAAAATTGACAAGGCTGTTATCATTTGGCGTACATGTGTTATTAATTTGTAGTTCTCAAAATTAAAGTTAAGAAAAATCTCAAGTGGATTACTTGGGGATTAGATGTAGGTCAAGAGGACTGAACCAGAATAAATCTCTTGTTTTTGTGATTAATTTCTGATTTATTGTTATTTACTGTTATTGCATTTTATACTTTTTAAATTACTAACATTTCTTGTTAAGTTTATTTTAAACACTATTCTTCTCCTTTAGTGTTTGAGTTGCCTATATAGAATTCTACACCTATCACCACAGTCTTCATATAAATCTTAGTCTATAGATTTTAACCTCGACAGCTTATTCTTGGAGAGCATAACCTTAATTCTCTTCTCGCTTATATGCCCAAGTCTCTGATGCCATACTCCGGCATCCAACTTCGATGAAGCAACTAAAATTGACGCTTCAGAACTAGATATCATATAGAGGGTACCCTTCTTGTCGTATGCCATCACCATGGTACCCTTCGTGATCTTGCATACATCACCATTGAAGGTGGTCTTCATCCCTCCGTCCGCAAGCTGATCAACAGAGATTAGATTTCGCTTAGCTACAGAACATATCTGGCGTTCCTCAATTTCGTCATCGAGCCATTAGAGAAACAAACCATCTCATCGCCCATCCTGACAATGTCAATGATCATCAACTCTTAGATACACCTTTCCAAGTTCACTTTTCACATATTTTTGAAAGATATCGTGTCAAGAAGTTGCATGGAAAGAGGCGCCCGAATTAATCACTCATGATTCATTGGGACCAACTAAGGAGAGAATCAAAGCATCAAATCTATCACTCTCCGTGACAGTGGAATCCTTCTCTTTGATTTTGCCTTACTATGCGAGGAATTTGTATGAGAGCATGACTATGTCTTCGATAGCAATGTTATAGCCTGGAATCTAAGATGTCCACTTATTGCTCAAGAACACTTTGGATGGTCATGTATGTTTGTTGTTTGAAGCAGTTTAGTACAAAAATTGTAATGCCCCGATCCCGTGGGTATGGAGACGTTACTGCGAGGTATATACGCAAGGCAGAAATACCCTCACATATATACGTTAAGTATCAGTACAGACAAGAATCAGAGTACGGAAGTACAGTGATAATATACATTCCAACTATAATAGCACAAGTATGCAGTTATCACAGAGCATGATACAATATCTCAAATATTAGAGTTCCAAGAAACGTAAAAGCATGATATGCAATATAAAAAGACTGAAAAATACTCACAAGTAGCAAGATGACAATCTAGCGAGCCGATCAAGGGGGTTGGAAGAAAAGAGTGTCCGGACAGACAACAGCTAATCCACGCTTCCACTGCGCACTCTGATTAGCTACAGAAGGGCCACCACAGTCCAGGCTTTAAGATCTGAACATGATGGTCCAGGGTTGTCAGAAAGCAACCCAACGAGTACGAAGATAAAGCCAGTTGGCCTACTCAGGCAGTCACACGTGTACATGATCAAGTGATGTGGTTCAGGCATACAGGTACAAGCAATTACAAGTAACTTTAGAATGAAAATCATAAATCAGTAAAGAATCTGAAATCTAGCAAGTACATGTGTATCGATAAATCTGAATAAAGAAAGCATGCATTAAAAATCGTGTTGTGAATATAGGCACATATAATCATGTAAATGAGACATCGAATAATATATTAGGTGTAAATGTGGACAAAACTAATTGTACAAGTTCTGATTGTGGATTCATGAGATGGATACATCGAGGGATAATCCAAAGAAGAAAAACCCTCATCTATATACCATGCACTCCATGTCGCCATCATCTGAATTCATACAACTTGAGTTGCCCTCAGAGTAACAGAACTAGAGTGTGTCTGGAGTAATCAGTGTGTCACATAAATCATATACCATAAAGCAGGGTGTCAACTCAGAGCATAACACACTGATTAAATGATTTCATCACTAAAATCAGAGAATATAAAGGTATTTCATTTTAAGTTATTCAATAATAATCAGTATGTTTGATATTTCAATCACCTCCCTACCAGTGTCTCACATCACTGAAAGCCAATACTAGAGTTCGCACTCTGGTAGAATTCACTCGGGTCTGATAAGTGAGTACCAGGACCCGAACAAAGGAGTGATCAAATATCCACGTTCCTAATATTATTATTGTTAGACATAAATTTTATATTATTCATACAATCCATGTATTTAGGTATGTGTTACCGGTACACATACATCCACTTATGAATAAGATGAGTTATTACTTGAAAACTGATAAATCTGATGGATCATATTTATATAGTGGGTCCCGACTCTGCCCGGGACTATAGCTCAGGGGTTCAGGCTACTACTTTTGGGGACTTATTACGCGCCCCACACAACACTTCAGAGATATCCACCATTTTAAATATGACATCATACCGATATCCATCAGTTTTTCCCCACCTCAGTATAAGTTGGGTACTTTATTATAGATTATCCAGTGATAATGTCCACAGTGAATTCACAGTAATCTAATATCCATGATTATTCAATTATGAGAATCAATAGGAGTATAGTATCAGGAGTATAATATCAGGAATCTCCCTATTATAGAAGTTCAGGAATACAAGAGTATAGGAGTTTAGAAGTGCAGGAGTTCAGGAATAGGAGTACCAGATGTCTGCTAACTGTATAATAATCATGTCAAGTCCCCGTAAAAGTGATAATCATGTATAGGCAATGTAATACATGAGTCAGATGTAATAATATTCAGTCAGGTGTCGCAACATCAGGTCAAATGTATCAATACCAAGTGATAGCATTGAAATCACCTAGAGGGGGGTGAATAGGTGATAATGCTAATCAATGCACAAATTTAAAATGATATGATGCAACGATCACTCGAAACAAGATTAGAAGCCGAATACCCTGTGAAGGGCTCTAAATTCCTTTCTCGTGATTCCTCTAAATAAGATTTTGAGGTGCACAATGCAATCTTGTTGTGAGAGTATTGATCGACAATATAAGAATGAATGGAAAGCAAGTAAATAACACAAGTAAACCAATCGCAAACACAGAGATTTGTTTCGAGGTTCGAGTACCCAGCTCTACGTCCCCGCCTTCACCAGAAGGATTCCGATCCACTAGAACTTTCACAAAGGATTACAAACACAAGGGAGTACCCAACTCCTCAATCACACTCCTCTAGTCCAGAAGTAGTGGAACTACAAATACAATAACCTGAAACTCATTCTAAAATAACTTATTAGTGCTAAATAGCTTCTATGTGTTTTGTTATCATCAAAACTTATACAAATAGAGAGTGTAACCTTCTGGGCCAACAATCTCTCCCTTTTTGATGATGACAAAACATATAGGCTAACACAAGATATAAAAGAGAGGTAAAAGCTCCCCTCAAATAATGCTATATTAAACAAGTATAAAACAATTTATTATGAGAGAATTTTTGAAGATTTGCTTTGAAGATTTGCTAGCACCAACCATAAAACACCAAACTAAAACATAAATATAAACATAAACAACATATTTTTCTCCCCCTTTTTGTCATACATCAAAAAGGAATATGTTAGCAAGAAAACTTCCTTATTCAACAACACAAACATTTAGTTCACCACATATAAAAGAAAATCTATTATAGTCAAGTGGTTTAGTGAAAATATCGGTAAGTTGAAAATCGGAAGAAACATAATCAATATCAATATCACCTTTCTCAAAAAGATCTCTAAGAAAGTGATATCGAATCTCAATGTGTTTGGTCTTACTATGTTGATTTACATTCTTAGTCATATGAATAGTACTAGTATTATCACAAAATATTTTTATATGATCATAATGCAAATCATAATCAAGGAGAGTATGTTTCATCCAAAGGACTTGAGCACAACAAGCCCCCGCCGCAACATACTCTGCCTCGGCGGTTGAGAGGGCTACCAAATTTTGTTTCTTGGAAGACCATGAAACAAGACAATTATCAAGAAATTGATATGTTCCACTAGTACTCTTCCTATCCACTCTACAACCCGCATAATCAGCATCCAAAAAACTCGTCATTGAGAATTCTCCGGTTTTCAGATACCATAGACTCATTCCAATAGTGCCCTTAACATAACGAATAATGCGTTTTACCGCAATTAAATGAGATTCTTTGGGACAAGATTGGAATCTAACACAAAAACACACACTAAACATAATATCCGGCCTACTAGCTGTTAAATACAACAAAGTACCAATCATTCTTCTATATAATTTTATATCAACACACTTGCCTTGGTCACCTTAACAAGCTTAGTGGTGGTGGCCATGGGAGTGTTGCAAATTTTTGAGTCTTCAAACTCAAATTTCTTGATGAGTTCCTTAGAGTACTTGGCTTGACATATGAAAATTCCATCACGCATTTGCTTGATTTGGAGTCTAAGAAAATAGTTCAATTCACCCATCAATGACATCTTAAATTCACGTTGCATGCATTGTTCAAACTCCTTGCAAAGTAACTCATTAGTAGAACCAAAGATTATATCATCAACATAAATTTGAACTATAAGAATGTCACTACCAACATGTTTAGTAAATAATGTGGTGTCTACTTTGCCTTTAACAAAATCATTTGAAAGAAGAAAACTAGAAAGCCCTTCATACCAAGCTCTTGGAGTTTGCTTTAAACCATACAATGATTTATCTAGTTTGAAAATAAAATTTGGATGTTCATAATCCACAAAACCGAGAGGTTGTTCAATATAAACTTCTTCATCAATAAAACCATTTAAAAATGCACTTTTTACATCCATTTGAAAAAGTTTAAAATTTTTATAAGATGCATAAGCTAGTGTGATCCGTATGGATTCTAGCCGTGCTACGGGTGCAAAGGTCTCCTCAAGTCGATTCCTTCAACTTGAGTATAACCTTGGCCACTAACCTAGCCTTATTCCTTAAAACATTTCTTGACTCATCCATCTTGTTCCTAAAAATCCACTTAGTACCAATTATTGGTCTATCATGAGGTCTAGGAACAAGGTGCCAAACTTGGTTGCGCACAATTTATTGAGCTCTTCTTGCATAGCAAGCAACCAATATGAGTCACCCTCAGCTTCGAGGATGTTTTTGGGTTCAAAATGAGATATGAATGCATAATTCCCACATAAATCATGGAGTTTGGAGCGAGTGGTTACCCCCTTTGATACATCACCTATGATGAGATCTTTGGGATGATTTGAGGCGTATCTCCAATCTTTAGGAAGTGGTTGTGATTGTTCCACTTCATCCTTTTGAACTTCACCAATAGGTTCTTGCTTGTCTTCTTTGATGGGTGAGTCCTTCAAGGATATTTTCTCCATGTCCTCACCTAATGAGTCAATCTCTATAATATTCTCAACAATAGCATAGATTCTTCAAATTTAACATGCATAGATTCTTCAATAGTATGAGATGATTTATTGAATACTCTATATGCTTTGCTAGTACTAGAATAGCCAATAAAGATTGCTTCATAAGCCTTAGCATCAAATTTACCTAAATTATCTTTGGTGTTCAAAACAAAACACTTGCATCCAAACACTTTAAAGTATGAAACATTTGATTTTCTTAAATGATAAATTTCAAAAGAGGTTTTGAAAGTATTTTTACACAAATAAATACGGTTGGATATGTAGCATGCGGTGTTTACGGCCTCGGCCCATAAGTATTGAGGAAGCCCATATTCACTTATCATAGTCCTAACCATTTCTTGAAGAGTTCTATTCTTCCGTTAAACTACTCCATTTTGTTGTGGAATCTTAGGATATCACATTTCATGCTTAATTTCTTTTTCATCACAATAAGTCATGAGAGTTGGTTGACAAACTCACCACCTCTATACTTCTTATCCGTAAAATCAAAAATCCTTTTTCTTTTTCAACCCTTTTTCGAAAAATCTTAAAATGCGAAAAAGTTTGATCTTTATGCTCCAAAAGAAAAACCAAGTGAAACGAGAGAAATCATCAACTAAAACAAAACATATCTATTTTCATTTAAGCTTTTAGTTTTATTTGGTCCAAAAAGATCCATGTGAATCAATTCTAATGGCCTAGATGACATGATATCCTTGATTGGTTGGAAAGAAGACTTGGTTTGTTTCCCAAGTTGGCACGCACCACAAATGCGGTCTTTTTCAAACTTCAAATAAGGAATACCTTCACCAATTCTAGCAAGGTGATCAAAAAATGCATGGCTAATCTTCTATGCCATAACCATGAAATCTCATCAAAAGCATTTAACATTTTGTAGAGCAATCCAAATTAAGCATATCAATAATATAGACATTATTTTCACGAAATTCAGTGAGAATACAATCATTGGTTTTACAATCAAAAATTTTGCAAGAAGATTCATCAAACACAAATTTGAGACTACGATCACATAGTTGACTAATACTAAGCAAATTATATTTAAGCCCATCAACAAGAACTACATTTTCAATTAAAGGAGATGCACCAATCTTAATGTTACCTATACCGATGATGGTGCCCTTGAAGTCATCTCCGAAGGTGACGGTGCCACCTTCAACGTACCTTGATAGGGTTGTGAAATTGTTGATGTCCCATGTCATATGCCTTGAACAACCACTGTCAAGGTACCACCGCTCCTTATGTCTTGGAGTCTTGGTGCGTACCTACATCAAATAATTTAAGACTTGATTTTGGTACCCATATTTTCTTGGGTCCTAAAGCGTTAGTGTTTCGAACCCAAACAAGATTATTTGTACTATTATATATGATCATAACAAAATTTAGCTAAATTACCATTCCGACCACAATAAGTACATTTATAAATTCTTGCATATTTAAAAGCTTAATGAGCATGTGGTTTTATGAACATGTGATTTGTGAGCATGAGGTGTTTTAGCATAATTGACATGTGATGTGTTGGCATGATGAACATGTAGAGTTTTGGCATGAGATGTTTTATCATGTTTAGCATGAGTAGTATGCAGATGCTTCTTTGAAAACATTTCTTCTAATTTAGTATTATTAAAAGCACATTCTTTTAAAACATTTCTCAAATCATTTATTCTAGTTTTTAACATGGAAAACTCATTTTTATCAATTTTAGAATATTTAGCTTTACAAGCAACTCTATAGGCATCAAAATCTCTTTGTGTTGAAATAAGAATAGAAGATAATTATCTTTTTCTTTTGAAGAAATGGCAATTTGACTTTTAAGCATTTCATTTTCCTTTTTCAATTTTGAACACTCTCCTTTTTATCATCAAAACTTTCTGAAAGTTCAATGAAAGCTTGTAATAACAAATCTTTACTTATTTCATTTTCATCATCAAGTGGTTGGGTTATTACTTTAGGTGTGTTTGCCATGAAACACACATTTGCCGTGTCGACTTCATCTTCGGATTCACTCTCCGAGTCCCAAGAGGCCTTATACACCTTCTTTTCAACCGGCTTCTTTTGCTTCAAGGAGGAGGATATCTTTTTCTTGAAATCTAGACAATCGGCCATGATGTGTTCGGGTTTCTGACAGTTGTAGCATATGATCTTTTTCTCCTCCTTCCCTTCCCATCGCCTTCTATAGTTGAGCTTATTCTTGCGGTACATTCTCTTTATATTTTTCACAAGAAGAGATAGCTCTTCATTATCTTCTTCATCATCATAGTTGGTGGAGGAAGACTTGAAAGCTATAAACTTTTTCTTTTGAGGTATCGCATCTTCTCTAGCCTTTTTCTCCATATGGCTGGTTTTGGGTCTAATATTTCTTGTTTAATCAAAATTATAGTTTACCTTTAAATCCCTACCTTTATCTTATAATTAGTGGTGATTAGGGTTGAGAAGAATTACAATAATTTTTGAAAAAATTGTTGTAATTCTCCTCACCCAAATCACCACTATTTATAGGATAAAGGTAGGGATTTAAAGGTAAACTATAATTTTGATTAAACAGGAAAGATTAGACCCAAAACCAGCCATAAACCTCGTTTGATAAATAAAAACACGTTTTAAAACGTGTTTAAAAAAACTAGCCATTTAGGCTGAGAAAACGCTCTCTGTCGACCGGCCGGTCGACCGGTTTTCAAAAACATTTGACCGTTGCCAGCACACGGTCGACCGCCCGGTCGACCGTCCCAAATAGAGACTAGGGTGCTTTCAGTCGAACGAAGCTCGATCGACCGATATGGGGTACGGTCGACCGCCCGGTCGACCGGGTAACGTGCACACATGCACACACCCAACGGTCAGAACTGCGATCGACCGCTCGGTCGACCGTTCTGACCTGAAACAGAGCGGTCGACCGTCCGGTGGACCGCAACAGGTCAAAACAGTTTTCTTTGAAAAATGTTTTTGAAGATATGTTAATTTTCAAAATTTAATTTGTCAAGACTAAGTACACTACATAAAATAGAGTTTGCAAATACTGAAATAGGCATATTAAAATATTTTATACAAGAGAAAAACAATAATCTTTTTAGAAAAAACATGTGCAAATATGTGTGGGGGGGGGATTTTGAGCTTCAACACTATATACTATCCTTTAACAAACTAAAAAAAATAAAAACTATATAAAGAAAGAAGTCTCTGATCCACGTTGCCGAGCTAGAGCCTCCTCTCCTATAAAAGAGTTCTCTTGCGCCATCAACCTATCAACATGCTTTTAGCGCCATTAACCTTACAATATGCTTAAAGCCATCAATACTTGTTCAAACCTGAAACTCATTCTAAAATAACTTATTAATACCAAATAGCTTCTATGTGTTTTGTTATCATCAAAACTTATACAAATAGAGAGTGTAACCTTTTGGGCCAACAAGCATATGTCAAGTATCAAGTGATAGGATGTCAATTGTCAGGTATCAGAGGAGGAGGAGGGAGTTGGGGAGGAGTAGCCACCCGACATTGGTCATTAAAGAGGAGGAGGAGGGAGTTGGGGAGGAGTAGCCACCCGAGTAGGGGTCGTCGCCGGTGGTGAAGGCGCTGGCAGTGGTGCTGGTGGTGGCCAGAGAGAGGGGAAACGAGGGAGAGAGGAGAGTCAAGAAGAGAATAGGGGGGAGAGGAGCATATGTTTGTTGTTTTTATTAAACGGTAAAATTAATAAAATAAAAGAAATGGAGCTGATGGGATGAGAGATGGTCATGTGATGGGAGAGGGGATGGAGTGTAGATTGGCAGTAGTACATAGGCCCAGCGAAAAGAAGGAAAAAGGAAAGAATGAATGAAAGACTAAAAGAACAATTTATAATAATATTATATTCAGTCAAAATTTGACTAGCTCAGAAATGTTCGCAAAAATTTTTAAAAATAGTAAATTAT
Source organism: Agave tequilana (assembly GCA_038442645.1). Lineage (NCBI taxonomy): Eukaryota > Viridiplantae > Streptophyta > Magnoliopsida > Asparagales > Asparagaceae > Agave > Agave tequilana. Next base: position 139,699 of record JAVJIF010016767.1, on the reverse strand, counting down.
TTTAAAATACATAATGAAATCAGATTCAAGAAATTCATTCTGCTTTTCAAATTAAAAATCATGGAGTCAACCGGCGATACCGGTTGACACCAAAACCAGTTGATTTTCGATAAATTCAGAAAAATCTCCAAAAATGTATTTAGATAGAAAATGAGATTCTAAGAAGTAATGTGAAAGCCGTTTTTAAAAATTTGACTTCATTTGAAAATTAAAATCTTGGAATCGGTCAGCGATAACGATCGACGCTGGTTTTGAAGATTTAGAAGAATAATTCTGAAAATTTCAGAAAATCATGAAAAATGTAAAACATTAGAAAATGATGTTTGAAACTAAAATTGGTCAAATTTGAATACTAATAAGATCAAATCGAGTAATATACTAGGATTGGGTCCCTGGTTCAGATTAGGGCTGACCCGAGTCCATGAATCCTGATCCAATACAAAGCAATCACACAAATAAGCATAAAATAAAAATAAATACAAATACTAAATCAAAAATATGATAAAAAAATCAGAATACGTATCTATGTACGTATTCCGGGAACGGGGTGTTACAAAAATGAAGCAATCTTGGAAATGTGAAAAACTGAATCCAAACAAATGAATCCAACCCTGATTCTGATTGCATTTTTATCTTTTCTCATTTTATTTGTTTATTTATTCTTATATATTCTTTTTTTAGAATCTTTCGCTACAGCCGCCTACTTTGCTTCATAATTAAAAAAAAACTCAGCGTTCTAATTTGATTCGCTACAACCTTATCCACGTTAACATAAATTAATTCATCCCAATCATTAATTGTTTATATATTTCATTTCCTATTTTATTCTTTCCAATTGCACGATACGTTGCTTTCCCCTTAATCTTGACCCCAGAGTAATTTGCAAGTTGACCTGCGCGATCAAGTCACCGTGGGGCTTGGAAGGGGGCGAGGAGCCCCTCCCGGGGTCGGGGGCGGAACCCTAGAATTTTTTTGAAATCAACCTTTTTGCAGATTTCTTTTTGTTCGTGCTCGCGATGAGTTCTGTGAAGACTGATCCAGAAATAGAGCATTTTGTGAGGACTGCGATCATGATCACAGTCCTCACAAAAACTCAAAAATAAGGTATTCTGTGACGACTGCGACCATGGTCATGAAAAACACCTAGAGGGGGGGCGAATAGGTGAAAGTGTTAATCTAGAAACTAAATGCGCTAAATGCGGAAGCTAAAACAATTTTGCACAAACACTTAATACAACCAACAAGTGTAGCCGAATTCCCCGTGAAGGGCTCTGGACTAACTCCTCTTGATTCCCCTAAATATGGGTTGAGGTGCTATATGAAGCTCTTGTGGTAAGTATAAGTGAGGCACACACAAATAAGCCAAGCATATAAGAATGAGCAATATGAAATAATGCAAGGCAACACAAGCAAGCAATAAGATATGAATGAATGCATGATACTTTGCACAAATAAAAGAGAGAGAGAGTTAGAGAGACAATGGATCAAACGCAAACACAAAGATATGTTTCGAGGTTCGAGCCCATAGCTCTACGTCCCCGCCTTCACCGAGAAGGATTTCTAAACCACTATCTTGTCCACCGAGGACTCCCACTGAGGGAACCTCCACCGAGGAGGATTTTTACAACAAGGGAGTACCGAACTCCTCTCTCAAACACCGCCTCACAACCGAGGGGTAGGCCCGTAGCCAAACAACAACCAACACCTCTACCGAAGAGGGTTTACAAACCAACTCCACCTCTCACTAGAGGGAGCAAACCACAATCCTCAACCTCTACCAAAGAGGGAGCAAACACCAACCCAAATCAACCTCACCAAGAGGGATACAAGAAATCAAGGGGTTTACAACAAGTGGTATATCTCAACCACAAACACTTTCCTTTTTTCACAAAACAAAGATCCTAATAGAGTAGGATAGAAGATATAGCTCAAGTGAAAAAATTAGGTGTTTGGAAAACAAAGACTCAAAGAAAACACTTGGGAAAACTCTTTGTAAATGATAGAATTGAAAAACAAAACAAATCTCCCAAATTTCTATTTTCTTTGATTTTCCCAAACCCTAAAACACAAAAACCAATTTGGAAGTTTAAAGCCCAAAAATACTTTTAAAAACTTGTTTTAAACACTAGAGAAACTCTGAAATTTTTCTTTACAAAAGTCTTGTCAAAACACCCCAAGAGATGGGGTATTTATAGCCTAAATAGAAAACTAGCCGTTAGGCTGATCTGGCAGCCTGACAGGCTGGCGGTCGACCGGCCCGGTCGACCGCCAACGGTCAGAAATATGACCGTTGGAGCAAACCGGTCGACCGCCCGGCCGACCGCCCAGATACAGAGAGCAGACTTCTCTGTTCCGGTTGACCGCTCGGTCGACCGCCCAGATACAGAGAGCAAGGCTCTCTGATCCGGTCGGCCGACCGGCCTTGTGTCTGTCAAACGTGCACAAGGCTGTGCACGTCAGTCGACCGCAACGGTTGACTGGCCCTTGGTTCGGTCGACGTGCGGTCGGACCGACCTGGCCTGTCAGCCACAGTCTGGGTCAGAAACTGGGTCAGAAAAACAGTTAAACATATTTCTAAAAATCTTGTAAAAATCTCCAAAAATAGTTTTATCATTTTGCATTGATATATAAACTTGTGATAAACATTTCAACTCAAATATCAAGCATATGAAACCATTTTTGTATTTTATCATTTTTACCAAAAACTAAAACATCTATTTTATCAAACTTTGATTTTTTAATAAGAAAATCTGATTTTTCCTAAAACTCATGAATAGGCATATCAAAATAAGTTTGTTTAAGATATGAAGCATGTATGTATATCGAACACATCTATTATACATAAAAACCATTTAAACTTGTTTTGATCTAAACTATTCATGAAAACCAAATCCAAACATAAAACTTGTGTGTGTTGTGCACTTGAGCATATCAACTATTCTAAGCTTTACACATGGATCTAAAACACACTAAACACTAGGATACCTAAGTCTTCTTGATGATCTTCCATCTTCAAGCCGACTCGATCCCAAACCGTGATCCACCGAGTGCAAAGGTATGATCTTGATGCTCGGGCACTGGAATCACCATGTGAAGGCTTCAAAACTCATCTTGTTGAAGCAATCACCAACTAATATCTTGATCAATGATCTGAAACTAAAATCACAAGATTATTAGTAAACATAACTACATGAGTTAATCATCATCAAAACTAGAGAGGAAGGCCTCCGGGACAACAATCTCCCCCTTTTTGATGATGACAAAACTCATGGAGTGATATATATGCATGGATTAAAGTTAAGCTTCAAAGAAGCTCCCCCTTAACTCATGCATAAACAAATAAACATAAATATGCAATGAATATTAAACATGGAACATGCATAGATATGCATAAACAATAAAAGGTTCTAGATACCAATGAAATTGTCAAAAACAAAACATGCTCTAGATACCAATTAAACTTAAACTAAATTAAACTTAATATATGCAAAACATAAATATGCATATATAAAATTCAAACTCAAAATCTTTCTCCCCCTTTTTGTCAATCATCAACAAAGGGGTAAACAATCAAAACAAAACAAAATCTTCTCCCCTTTTTACTACAACGAAACAATCATCAATAAAGGGGTAAAAGCAAAACAAATCAATAAATTTTTCTCCCCCTTTGTTCGAAACAAAGAATCAACAAAAGGGTTAATAAAAACAATATTCTCCCCCTTTTGTCTAAAACAAAAACAAAGTCAATAAGGGGTGACTTTAAACATGATACCAATTAAAAATATGTCAATGAAGTGCCTCTTGATACCAATTAAAAAAAATGAAAGCAACATCTTGATACCAATTGAAATAATTGTTCATTAAAAGCAAAGGATACCAAAATGAAAATTCAATATTTTCTATCATAAAGCAAGGGAGTGGAAATCAAATACCAATTGAAATACAAAAACAAATTTTCTCCCCCTATATGAAATACCAACTAAAACAATGCATAGGCTTGAAATGAGATTCCAATTGAAAAGCAATTGAAAACTAATCAATTGAAATAAAATTGAAAACTCAAGCTTAGCATAAACACAAACATATATATGTATGAAAAATAGATACCAATTGAAATTGATATTCTTGGAATTGAAAGCATACATACATACAAACATATATGAGTATACAAGAAAGGTCAAAATTGATACCAATTGAAAGAATTTCAATGATACCAATTGAAACGACAATAATGATCAAGTGTATACATCATATAACTACCACCCAACTCATGCACATGTATCATTGGATTCTTTCAATATAGAGCATACATAAGCATGGTCTCCCATCCAACCACCCATAGATGGTAGGGGTTTTCAAAAATTAGATTTGAAAATATAGTGTGTTTGAAAAACTCTACCATATGAAGAATACGAACTAGTTAAAATGAAAAAAATTTGTTAACTAGTACGAAATCCTTCAAGCAAGAAATAAAACAAAATTATTTTTCATAAAATATGAAATCCACATGATAGTCAACACTCTAATTCAATTAAGCATAAATATGACTCATGAAAACAAACACATGAGTAAACAATAAATGTGAGTGTACAAATACAATGTGAAGAACATAATCATGTAAGATAGACAATAAGCTCAATATTCCTTGAAACATGAAAACATGAAAAAAAAAACATCAAAACTATTTAATCTTCAAGGTATATGTATGTCCTATACAAACTAGAGTATACATACATATCCAAACACAATGAGTCCACAAAGATATATGCATTAAGGCACGTGGCTCAAAAGGATGTATATGTATACCAATAATTTGGATAAAATGGACATATACATGAAGTTAAACATAAACACTAAAACATGAAACAAATCCAAAAATGAGAATACAAGTTTAAAATGTATGGATCATCAAAAGTAGACTATACTAGCACATCTAATGGGTTCAAATAAGCATTCAAGCAGAAACATATATAAATTTATTTGTGGCCCCACTATATGTACAAATATATACCTAGTCTTAATGAAAACTAACATTTAAACATATATTCAACATTTAAAGCATCAAAACAAGATATAAATAAACATGAAAAATATAAACATGATTATCATGCAAATCCACATGTTATTAAACCTATGATAAACATGATAGCTAAACAAAGGTGAGAACACTAAAATAATGATCCATATTAAACATGGGTGTCTCAAAGGGCTATACATGTATGTCAAGGATCTAATAAACATAGAATTGACATAATAATCTATAAACAACAAAGCATGCTATAAACAATAAACATAAAAAGCATGCAAACATAAATAAGAAGTAAGAGACCGTTACCAAAACCTATGAAGGCAACTCTCCTTGTCTCCAAAACATGGTGGTCCTCTCCACCAAACATCCCTTGAAAGTGATGCATCCAAATGATTTTCATGAAGCTCGGAACGCATCCACTCCAAGGTACCATAACTCTCACGTCATGCGAGAGCCCACACCTACATCATAAACAAGAGGGGTGATCTTTGGTACCCACAACTTTTTGGGTCCATGGGGGTTAGTACCTTCTCTAACCCAAACAAAATTATTTACTAAATTTACATCATGTATTCTATCATAGCAAAATTTAGCAAGGTGGCCCTTACGTCCACAATGTGTACAAGTGTACACATGAGCATACATAGTGGAATGGGTGTGTGCGTGAGGAGCATGTGTATGCCGTAGAGGGTGTGCAAGAAAAGATGGAACTTGTTTCTTTCGAAACAAAGATTCCAAACGTGTATGGCTCTTGGCACATTGGCTCAAGGTGGAGCCCAAACAAACAACACTCTTCTTAAGCATGGATATATCTTGTTCAATTAAAGAAGAGGTGGCACATGCAATAGGTGAAGTGTGTGATACTACCCTAGCATGGCAAACATGTGCATCAATATTATTTTGTAAAGAAACATTTTTCTTTAAACAAACATCTAAATCATTTGAAATAGAGATTATTTTATTTTTCAAAGCAACATTCTCTTTTAAAACAAAATCAACTTTTGAAGACAAGTTTTCATTTTTCTTTAGAACTTTTTCACAATCATTTTTATTTTTCAAAAATTTATTTTCTTTTAGTGCAAGGTCTAGTTGAGATCTCAATGAATCCCTTTCATTATAGACCTCAACCTTCTCTTATAAAACCTTGTTAAGCTTAGAAGACAAATTCTCTTTTTCTTTATTTACGGCACAAGTCTTCTTTTTCAAAACATTATATTTTTCTATTAATTTTTCACAAACAATGGAAAGTTCTTCATTCAAGGTATGGAGATCAATATTTTCATCACATGAAGAACTAGCATCAAAACTATCTAGTTGAGATTCCGATTGTACCTCAAGGGAGTCATTCCCTTGGATCATAAAGCATTGTGACTCGGATTCTCCACTAGACTTCTCTTCTTGTTGGATTGGCATTTGAAGCTCGGAGGTGGTGGTGGTTGTCAACTTGTTCCACACTGCAAAGGCGGAATCAAGATTAGAAACATGCATAAGATATTCTTTAGGTAGCGTGCTTCTAATGGCCTCAAGGGCTTGTGCATTGGCCCCTATATGCTTGATATCACTAAGGTAGGATTCCTTGGTAATGGCAAGGTAAACCTTATATCCTAGGGTTTGTAAATAAACGGACATCCTAATCTTCCAAACAATGATGTTGGAAGGGTCAAACATAGATGGGGTCATGAAGTCCATGGGTCCAAACTATATGTGTGCAAACAAGCAAATGCAAATGATAGACTAGCAAAACAAGATCTCACTCCTAGGTTGTTAAACCTAAAGTATCAGGAGCGTAGGCTCTGATACCAATTGAAAAACACCTAGAGGGGGGGTGAATAGGTGAAAGTGCTAATCTAGAAACTAAATGCGCTAAATGCGGAAGCTAAAACAATTTTGCACAAACACTTAATACAACCAACAAGTGTAGCCGAATTTCCCGTGAAGGGCTCTGGACTAACTCCTCTTGATTCCCCTAAATATGGGTTGAGGTGCTATATGAAGCTCTTGTGGTTAAGTATAAGTGAGGCACACACAAACAAGCCAAGCATATAAGAATGAGCAATATGAGCAATATGAAATAATGTAAGGCAACACAAGCAAGCAATAAGATATGAATGAATGAATGATGTTTTGCACAAATAAAAGAGAGAGAGTTAGAGAGACAATGGATCAAACGCAAACACAAAGATATGTTTCGAGGTTCGAGCCCCTAGCTCTACGTCCCCGCCTTCACCGAGAAGGATTTCTAATCCACTATCTTGTCCACCGAGGACTCCCACCGAGGGAACCTCCACCGAGGAGGATTTTACAACAAGGGAGTACCGAACTCCTCTCTCAAACACCGCCTCACAACCGAGGGGTAGGCCCGTAGCCAAACAACAACCAACACCTCTACCGAAGAGGGTTTACAAACCAAACTCTACCTCTCACTAGAGGGAGCAAACCACAATCCTCAATCTCTACCAAAGAGGGAGCAAACACCAACCCAAATCAACCTCACCAAGAGGGATACAAGAAATCAAGGGGTTTACAACAAGTGGTATATCTCAACCACAAACCACTTTCCTTTTTTCACAAAACAAAGATCCTAATAGATTAGGATAGAAGATATAGCTCAAGTGGAAAAACTAGGTGTTTGGAAAACAAAGACTCAAATAAAACACTTGGAAAACTCTTTGTAAATGATAGAATTGAAGAACAAAACAAATCTCCCAAATTTCTATTTTCTTTGATTTTCCCAAACCCTAAAACACAAAAACCAATTTGAAAGTTTAAAGCCCAAAAACACTTTTAAAAACTTGTTTTAAACACTAGAGAAACTCTGAAATTTTTCTTTTCAAAAGTCTTGTCAAAACACCCCAAGAGATGGGGTATTTATAGCCCAAACAGAAAACTAGCCGTTAGGCTGATCTGGCAGCCTGACAGGCTGGCGGTCGACCGGCCCGGTCGACCGCCAACGGTCAGAAATATGACCGTTGGAGCAAACCGGTCGACCGCCCGACCGACCGCCCAGATACAGAGAGCAGACTTCTCTGTTCGGTCGACCGCTCGGTCGACCGCCCAGATACAGAGAGCAAGGCTCTCTGATCCGGTCGGCCGACCGGCCCTGTGTCTGCCAAACGTGCACAAGGCTGTGCACGTCAGTCGACCGCAACGGTCGATTGGCCCTTGGTTCAGTCGACCGTTGCGGTCGACCGACCTGGCCTGTCAGCCACAGTCTGGGTCAGAAACTGGGTCAGAAAAACAGTTAAACATATTTTTAAAAATCTTGTAAAAATCTCCAAAAATAGTTTTATCATTTTGCATTGATATATAAACTTGTGATAAACATTTCAACTCAAATATCAAGCATATGAAACCATTTTTGTATTTTATCATTTTTACCAAAAACTAAAACATGTATTTTATCAAACTTTGATTTTTCAATAAGGAAATCTGATTTTTCCTAAAACTCATGAATAGGCATATCAAAATAAGTTTGTTTAAGATATGAAACATGTATGTATATCGAACACATCTAATATACATAAAAACCATTTAAACTTGTTTTGATCTAAACTATTCATGAAAATCAAATCCAAACATAAAACTTGTGTGTGCTGTGCACTTGAGCATATCAACTATTCTAAGCTTTACACATGGATCTAAAACACACTAAACACTAGGATACTTAAGTCTTCTTGATGATCTTCCATCTTCAAGCCGACTCGATCCCAAACCGTGATCCACCGAGTGCAAAGGTATGATCTTAATGCTCGGGCACTGGAATCACCATGTGAAGGCTTCAAAACTCATCTTGTTGAAGCAATCACCAACTAATATCTTGATCAATGATCTGAAACTAAAATCACAAGATTATTAGTAAACATAACTACATGAGTTAATCATCATCAAAACTAGAGAGGAAAGCCTCTGGGCCAACAGGTCACAGTCCTCTTTTAGAACTGCGATCATGGTCATGATCGCAGTCCTCATAAAAACTCAAATATAAGATATTTCTGTGAATACTGCGATCATGATCGCATTCCTAAGGTCACAATCGTATAAAAACTCAGAAATATGATATATTTGTGAGAACCGCGATCATAGTCGTATAATAAATAGTGCATTTTATGAGGATTGCGATCCTCAGGAAAATAGGGTTGTGATCATTTTATGAGGATTGTCCTCAGAAATAGGGCATTTTTGTGAGGATTGCGGTCATAATCGCAGTCATTTATACTGAAATTATTTTGTGAGGACTGCGACCATTTGTGAGGACTGAGACCTCGCATTTTCGAAGAGCTCCGTTTTTTTGAAGTGATTACTTAGGGGTATTTTTGTCTTTCGCCGTTAATAAGCGCTTCAGCGCTTGACACGTGAGCGCATATCCTTACTTTAAAAAAAAGAGGTGACTGAAGCGAACAAAATTATAAAATTGAGTTTTTTTATAATTACGGTTTGACACAGGGGGTGTAGCGGAAAGCCCCTGTTTTTTTTTCCACCTTTACCAGGTTCAGCCGCCACATTTTATGATTCTTTCATATGTTGAAGACACACGAGTAGGCTGAGACATACAATAAATCCCAATAAGAACTTAGTCGGCCTAATTTTAGAATTTAAATACTACAATTTTATTACTATCATAACAAAGTCATGTTATTGGACTCTGAGATACCATTTTTAGAAAAATATAAATAAAAATGAAATATTTGGCTTGTTTCATGTCCCTGATAATGAAAAGATCTCATTTGGATTGTAAGAGAACAGAATATGCAGTGCAAAAATGAAAAATAAAATTTAACCCAAAAAAAAAAAGATCAGACAGTTATTACAAAACCCAAGAAGAACCATATAATAAATGCAGGTAAAATAGAAAAGCATATCATATTTCATTATTTCATCTCATCAATATTTCCATATTTTATTAAAATAAAATCATATACACAAGAACAATCAATTTCAATCCAAAGCAGTTCTACAGGAAATGCATTGATTTACATACCTTACTGAATAACAAAAATAAATGGATAAATAACCATCAAATGACTAAAGAAGCTAAAATTAATGTGTTTACTAGATGTGAAAAAAATATTACAATCATTTCATACAGTGAAAGGTTTTTCTCTGCCACCAAGTAAAATTTCTCCATTTAAGATTATTTGTCCTGCCTCCATCCAGTCATTTGGGCAAGAACAAAAACTTATTGCCCTGTTTCTGATGAACTTTTGTCCCTTTGTCTGCCTCATTCACTTGGGCTTCCAGCATAAGAAACAAGCACTAATGTTACAGCAAAGAAATATTCATTACTGGTGTGGGTGTGTGTCTTTTTGTATGAGTGTGTGTGTGGGTGGCCCCGGTGGGGGGGGGGGGGGGGGGGGGGGGGGGGGGGGTGTGGGCGGGGGTGGGGGTGGTCATGTGAATCTTAAATGGGCAGCAATTAACTTCATATCAAAGTCACTAGAATGAGATGAGATGGTTTAAAATAGTACATAAAAATGCCTCTCTCATAATAAAGCCCCTCTTGTCCATAGGCTTGATTTCTTCAAATGGTCTACCTTGTGTGGGGTGGGGTTGGTTGTTTTTTTGGTGGTGGTGGGTGGGTGGGTGGGGGGGGGGGGGGGGGGGTGGTTGTTGTTTTGTGGTCATGTGAATCTCAAATGGGCAGCAATTAACTTCAGATCAAAATAACTAGAATGAGATGGTTTAAAATAGTACATAAAAATGCCTCTCTCATAATAAAGGCCCTCTTGTCCATAGGCTTGATTTTATTTGAAATGTGGTCTACTTGAAAATGATTGATAGAGAATCAAAAAGCTATGGATGAAAAAATTTTATTGTACAAATATAAGAAAACAACTGAGGTTCCTTCTGCTGAAACTGACAGATATCACAGGGATGACGATGATAATCAACTTGACTCCCTCTACGGAAAATTTTCTGGAGATTATGTGCATATATAATCTTCATGGGCTTTCAACTTTTGTTACATATGATAAAGACATACTTCATCCTTTGATTCATCACCACCTAGTATGGCGAATTTGGTTCACATTCCCCTTGTGGACAAATTTTGACGTTACAGTCACCTTGACGTGGTGATGGACAGCGCTAACATGCCTACCATGTTTTGTTGGCTCTCTTTCCTTCACAAATACCAACTAATCACTACTTTTATTCGTAGGGAGAGCAAAATAAAAAGTCGAGGATGAAGTTTTTTTAAAAAAAAGAAGCAGGACTGTCGGCGGTTCAGCTGTCGATAGTATGACACACTGATACGTCTGCTGATGAAACGTGCTGTCGACGGCAGACACTCGGAGCTGTCGATAGCGTTTTACAGAGAGTTGGGGTTTTCAGAGTTGGGGTTGGCTGTCGACAGCGTATTGTTTCTGGGCGAAACCAAGCAGCTTTCTGAATTTGTTTCTGATCCAAATTCAGATTTTTTTTTTGTTTTCTTTTCTTGAGGGACTCCATGCTTATATATAAAGAGGGGTTTCCCCTGCTATTGTATCCTGTACTCAATTGATTTAATAAGATCTCTCCCCTTCTGCCCCGAGGACGTAGGCAATTACCGAATCTCATTGAATTCGTGTGTTCTCGCTTTATTTCTTTTGTTTGCTTGTTCGTGCGATTAGTGACTATTTTTTTGGTGTTGTTGTTCTCTATTGTTGTGATTCTAACAAGTAGTATCAGAGCTTTCCAGATTCGATGGAGAGTTTCGTTTGGATGGAGCAAATCACTTTGGAGACTGTCTTCAGTTTCGGTAGAGGCAAAGATCTGATCTTTCCTACTTGAATTTATTTTCACTAATCGTTTTCCGCATTACTCTAAGGAATTTATTGAGATGTCTGAAAGTAGTTAATTATCGGTGAAATTCATGAATCATGTGGTGAAGTTTGATGGCACGAATAATTTTGTGATATGGAGATGTGAGGTCATGAATGCCCTGACGGCATCAAACCTAAAAAATTCTCTACGTCTAGAAGAAAAGCCAGAGGAGACATCTGAGAAGGACTGAAATAAGATGAATCCAATAACATGTGGCGTCATCAGGTCTTATGTGACACAAGACATCAAGTATCATGTGATGTATGAGACTTTCACAAGGAAGATTTGGGGCATCCTCGAGAAGAAGTATCTGACGAAGAGCATCGAGTCTTGACTGCATCTAAAGAGGAGGTTTTATTGCTTCCAATTGAAGAGAGGACTCTCCATTGGTGAACACATGAACAACTACATGAAGTTTCTTACAGACGTAGTTAATGTGAATGCTGAGATCGAAGAAGAGGACATGGTGGTGATTCTTCTGAATTCTCTTCCGGATGAAGAGTATGAGACATTCGTCCTAATCTTGATCAACAGTAAACAAATACTTAACTATAGTGATGATTCGGCTGCTCTTGTAAATTACGAATTGAGGAGAAAGAACAAGCAGTCTTCTTCTAATGGCACAATAATAGAGGTGATGACTGCAAGAGGGATGAGTCTCAATCATAGAAAGGACAAGGGAGAGTTTAGAAAGTCCAAAACTGGTGGTCGCGAAGAGTTAAAGAAGAACCAGTGTGCTTTTTACAGAGGAGGACACTGAAAGATTGATTTTTAAAGATCAAGCTGAAGAAAAAAGAGTCTAAATCAGAGGCCAATATCGCGCAGACGCATCATAATAATTCTGACTCATCTGGTTATTCATTTTCTATCACTCCTATTGGTTGCTGTTCAGAGGAATCTGAGTGAATTTTGGATACGGGTGATACCTATCACGTTTATCTCAAGCGGGAGTGGTTTGCTAGTTTTGAAAAACTAGATGAAGGCTTGGTGTCGTTCGGTAATGAACACACATGTCAGATTGAAGAGATATGTACAGTTCACATTAAGTTGTTTAATGGGATGATGCAAGAGTTGAAAGTATGAGGTATGTACCTCAGTTGCAGAAGAATTTGATTTCGGTTAGAACTTTGAAAGCCCAGGGCCTAAGAGAGACTCTTAGATAAGGTGTTCTTAAGATATCCAGTGACTCATTGGTAGTTCTGAAGGACATTCGACATAATAACTTATATTACTTGAAGGTTAGTACAGTTACATAAAATTTGACAGCTTCAGAATATTTGAAAGATGACTCCACTAGGTTATGCTATATGAGGCTCGGACATACAGGAGAGAAGTCTTTACAAGATCTAGGGAAAAAGGGATCATTAGAAGGTGCATCAACCTGTAATTTTGAATTTGCTGAACATGACGTTTTGGACAAAAAGATGAAGGTGGAATTTGGCACCATAACTCACCGCTCGGGAGATCTTCTTGATTGTGTTCACATTGATATTTAGGGTCCTATCAAGACTGTATCATTTGGAGGTCATTGGTATTTTGTCTCATTTATTGATGATATATCTAGGAGATATTGGGTATACCCAATGAGGCAAAGATTTGAAGTCCTAAATATATTGGAGAAGTGAAAGAATATGATAAAGAAACAAATTGATAGGAAGATTAAAGTATTCCAAATTGATAGTGTTGGGGAGTATAAGGATCAATTTCTACGATTTGGCCAGAATACTGGTATTGGTGTTCACTTCAGAAATAAAGTATATGGGGTGGCTAAGAAGATAAATCGTTCTTTACTGGAGAAGGTTCAATATTTATTGTTCTATGCATCATTAGACAAGACGCTTTGGGCTGAGGCGTTGGTGTTTGCTAGCTATCTCATGATTGTCTGTTGTCGACTGCGATTGGAGATAAAACTCCATTGGATATTTAGTCGAATGGAGCTACTCAGGACGATAATTTGCTGCAGGTATTTGAAAGTCTGCGTCACTTCAACCAAGTGAGAGCTGCGTCTCCACTTCGATGTTCGTGTCTCTCCTATGAATGAGCGATGTTCACATCTCTTCAATGAATGAGAGTCGCGTTTCTACTTCAGATTAAGTCCACGTCTCCAAGGCAACATGACCTTTGCGTCTACAAGACCTGCGTTCAATCTTTACTTTTGCAATCAGTTCAACAATACACTGGCGAAAGCAGATGACTATTCCCCTGGTTCAACAGTACACCAACAGCCAGCTCAGAGCACTGAGGAGGGTCTGGACTGCGTATCCAGACACTCATGACGATCATTTCTGGTAGCTTCAAAGAGTTTAACAGTACACTCATGAAGACCAAGATCCAGACGAGATCGAGTTCAAGATATCTCAAAAGATTGTCAGTCCAATCTTGAGAGCTTGCTGCCAGAAGAAAAATTCAAAGTATTTTAAAATCCGTCCCAGTTAATCGCGGAGTTTTGAAAACTTTGGAGGGGGTTCTGTAGACTGTCTAAAAATTACTGAAGACAAGTCATCAGATAACAGGGTCTATACTTCAGACACGAGGCTAATTTACTGCAATGCTAAGACGCAGAGCTTGAAGCACGCGTCTCAACATCACTGCAACGTCAAAACGCGAGGCTCAAAGCCCGCGTCCCAGCATCACCGCAGTATCAAAACGCAAGGCTTGAAACCCGCGTTTCAACATCACTGCAGTGTCAAGACGCAGGGTTCGAAGCATGCGTCCAGCAAAGCTCGAAGCACGTGTATAGCGAGGCTTGAAATCCGCGTTTCAGCATCACTGCAATGTCAAGGCGCAGGGTTCCAAGTGATGGGTTTTAGGTATTACAAACAAACTTAGACTTTTAAGGGAGCATGCAACCTAAAACATGATCTATGTTTTCACAATTGAACCTATAACTTTGAACATAAAAAAAAATCCTAATATCCCAGTAATTAATTAAAATTACTACAGAAGAAAATAGAATTACATACCTTTTAGTTGTTATAGTAAACAACTAAAATTATCCCTTCAGATCTCTTGGAAACAAGCACCACAAACGTCGTGCCTCTTTTAGTTGTTATAGTAAACAACTAAAATTATCCCTTCAGATCTCTTGGAAGCAAGCACCACAAATGTCGTGCCTCTGATGGAATCACACCCAACGATTCAAAAATTTAACTAAGTATGGATGAACTATCAAAGAGTTCTTTCAAGAGGAGAAAGAAGGAGGCTAATACTCAAGCCAAGAGGTAGTGAATTAGAATGAATCCCTAAGGCCCTATTTATAGCCTTGGATAACCTCCAGTTTTCTTATCCCACCAATGTGGGACTAATTTCCCAAAGGAAATTTTGTTCTCCTTTTAGTTATACTTATTTTTGAATCTCGAGGGCAACCCAAAAGGACTATGCTGCTATCAATTATAGTTATGACTTAGACACCTAATCCAACAGTCTCCCACTTGGATAAGTCTAATAACTTCCTAATTGATCAGCAAATTGTAGCTTCCAAAAGCCATTGTCGAACTCTGACCTAGTCAGTTTCGTGTCCTAAGATAAGAGATCATATAATCCTTCGTTCTACAAGATATCATTTGAACATGAGACATGGAACATAATCAATCTCTTTGTCCAGTATTTTGTTTCCCGATTTCTGATTTGTAATGACATAGAACTACTAAATGAACACATCAATTTAGTCCTGGTCGGGCCCGACACTATATGTCAACTTCAAATCACCGAGGGGCCCAAAGATATCGCTTTTCCCGTTAGGACAAAAGGAACGAATAAACTTTGACCTATATGCTTGCACCATTTACTCATCAAATCATGCACAACAATGCGTTTTATAACATCAAGTTACTGATGCGTTTACACATTATCAACGCACAACTGACTTGTAAACCACAACTCATATATCTCCATTTAAAGATTATAAGATATTATCGTCTCAGAATTACTCGTGATAAATTCCATGAAGTAATTCTCTGAGCGTGGGTTAATCCAATACTTAAATCTCCATTTCAAAGTACTCACGAACATTGCAGCAATACCATTGCTATGTCTAAAACTCTTTAGACAATCCACAACTCCATTCATGACAGTCTTTATTCACTACTTACTTCCAAAAGTATGATCGACTGTGGAATTCGAATAATCAAATTATTCGGGAAGTAAAACATGCAAAATTGAAACACAATAATAAACAATTGTCAAAAGGTAGTAAATAAACTCATAAATAATTCTCTATTATTTAATCACCAAAAGTCAATCACATTTACTTTGTTATAAGTTTCAAACTAACTATCTAACTGCTAAAACCAACATCATCTCTCAGACCAATGCTCCTAGCATGCTGATTGTGTTTAACCCTACTCAGACCCTTTGTGAGTGGATCTGCAGGATTATCTTCAGATGAAACCTTCCTCACTACAACGTGACCTTCTTCTATCTTGCGTCTGATAAAATGGTATTTTCTGTCAATATGTCTAGATCTGCCATGATCTCTTGGTTCTTTTGTTAATGCAACCGCTCCTTCATTATCACAGAAAATATCCATTGGCTCCTTGATGGTTGGCACAACTCCAAGATCTTCGATGAAGTTTTTCAACCAAATTGCCTCCTTTGATGCTTCGCTTACCGCTATGTACTCTGATTCACAAGTAGAATCAGCCACTGTGTCTTGCTTGAAACTTTTCCAAGTAATTGCTCCTCCGTTTAAGGTAAAGACCCAGCCAGATTGGGAACGGAAGTTGTCTCTATCTGTTTGAAAGCTGGCGTCACTATACCCAGTTACTCTCAATGTATCACAGCCACCAAGTACTAGGACCCAGTCCTTAGTCCTTCGCAGATACTTGAGAATATTCTTAACCGCTACCCAATGAGCTTTACCAGGATTTCCCTGATAACTACTGACCATGCTCAAAGCAAAGGACACATCAGGACGAGTACATGTCATAGCATACATGATAGAACCAACAGCAGAAGCATATGGAATTCTACTCATTTCTGCTATCTCTTCATCTGTACTCGGACTTTGAGTCTTACTCATTTTGGTATTACTCTGGATGGGCAGTTCTCCTTTCTTGGAATTCTCCATACAGAAACGTTTCAGTACTTTATCCAAGTAGGTACTCTGATTAAGTCCAATTAGTCTTTTACTCCTGTCCCTTAAAATTCTTATTCCTAGAATGTAGGCAGCCTCTCCTAGATCCTTCATAGCGAAACACTTTCCAAGCCAAGACTTAACATCTTGCAAGGTTGGAATGTCATTTCCTATAAGAAGTATGTCATCAACATACAATACCAGGAAGGTGACTATGCTCCCACTAGCATTGACATATACACACGACTCATCCTCACTTCTAGAGAAACCAAACTCTTTGACTTTCTCATCGAAGCAAAGATTCCATCTGCGAGACGCTTGTTTTAATCCATAGATGGATTTCTCAAGCTTGCATACTCCATTGGGAAACTTTGCATCCACAAAACCTTCTGGCTGACTCATGTATACATCCTCAGCCAACTTTCCGTTTAGGAAGGCAGTTTTGACATCCATCTGCCAAATTTCATAGTCATGAAATGCAGCTATGGCTAGCATTATCCTAATAGATTTTATCTTAGCCACTGGTGAGAAGGTCTCATCATAGTCAATCCCTGGGGTTTGAGTAAAGCCTTTCGCCACCAGTCGTGCTTTGAATGTACTTACATTACCATCCATGTCGATCTTCTTCTTGAAGATCCATTTACAACCAACTGTCTTCCGATCAGGTTGTTGATCAACCAAGTTCCAAACTTGGTTGTCATACATAGACTTGATCTCGCTGTCCATTGCCTCTTTCCATTTGGCTGCCTTAGGGCCTGCCATGGCTTCCTTGTAGTTCGTCGGCTCATCCAAATTTACCAGTGTATTGTCACTGATAAACGTGTCTCCATTTGCAGTTATATGGCAACCATAGAACTCAGTTGGCTTGCCAACTCTACTAGAACGCCTAAGAGGTAATGAAGTGTCAATGGGTTCAACTGGAATCTCTTCCTCTGGTTGAACCATAGTGGTTTCAAAGGTTCCTTCATCTGCTGGCTCTTGAATTTCTTCAAGGTCAACGGCGCTCCCACTGTCCTCTTTGCATATGAGCTCTCTCTCTCGAAAGACTCCTCTCCGTGCTACAAAGACCACGTTCTCACTAGGTCTGTAGAACAAATATCCAAATGACTTCTTCTGTGGATAGCCGATGAAAACACATCGCTCACTACGAGATTCAAGCTTGTCGTGAATTTCTCGTCTAACGAAAACTTCACAACCCCAAACCTTAATATGTGCTAACGAGGGAACCTTTCCTGTCCACATTTCGTGAGGTGTTTTGGCAACCTTCTTTGTTGGAACAAGATTAAGAATGTGGGCGGCAGTTTCTAAGGCATACCCCCAGAATGATATTGGAAGTGAAGCTCGACTCATCATGGAACGCACCATGTCTAACAAGGTTCGATTGCGTCTCTCAGCCACACCATTAAGTTGTGGTGTCCTAGGAGGTGTCAATTGTGAAACTATTCCACATTCCTTGAGATAGTCATGGAACTCGATACTAAGATACTCTCCGCCTCTATCTGATCGGAGCATCTTTATCTTCCTGCCTAATGATTCTCGACTTCTTGTTTAAACTCTTTGAACTTTTCAAAGGTTTCAGACTTATGCTTTATTAAGTAGATATAACCATATCTGCTATAATCATCAGTAAAAGTCACATAGAATCGATTAGCATCCCTTGTGGCTGATCTGAAGGGTCCACACACGTCTGTGTGTATGAGATCCAACAAACCTTCACCTCTTTCACAAAATCCAGTGAAAGGTGATTTTGTCATCTTACCCAAAAGACAAGATTCGCATGTATCATCTGACCATAGGTCAAATGATTCCAACACCCCATCCTTTTGGAGTTGAGCCATGCGTTTTTTGTTAATGTGTCCAAGACGGCAATGCCACAAGCACGCTTTGCCTACACCATTAGACGAATCAATTTGAAATACACTATTACCTAAGTTGTCTACACACATCACAGTTTCATACACACCATCACAAGGTAAAGCTTCAAAATAAAAAATGCCATTTTTATAAGCAGAAATAGAACCATTCTCATCATTAAAAGAATATCTAAAACCTTGTTTGAACAATGCATGAAAAGAGATAATATTCGTGTCATTTCTGACGAGTAGCAACAATTCAATAAATCTAAATTAACACCATTATTAAGCACTAGACTATAAACTCCAATCTTGGTGACAGGTGAAGATCGCCTATTCCCCATGATCAAGTTCATTCTACCATGCTCCACATCCTCACTTTTTCTTAGTCCCTGCAATACAGAGCAAATGTGAAACCCACATCCTGTATCAAGGACCCAAGAATCAGAAGATGTTGCGTTAATAGACGAAATAGTGTATATACCTGCAGTAGATGGTTTTACTTTCCCATCTTTTAAATCTTGCAGATACTTTGGGCAGCTTCGTTTCCAATGTCCTTTGTCGTTGCAATAGAAGCAAGTGGCCTCTTTAGGATCAGAGACAGGGGTAATATCAGAACTGGTTTTTACATGAGACTTTCCCTTCCAGTTTTGCTTGGGAGGACCTTTCCTCTTTTTTCCCTTTCCTTGCCCAATGGCCAGAACGGTAGTATTAGCAGGAGTGGGGGCATCACTCTTTCCCTTCATCCCAGTTTCAGCTGTTCTCAGGAGGTTGTGCAATTGAGCCAATGTGGTCTCATTGTTGTTCAAATGATAGGTCAAGATGAACTGATCATAACAACTTGGCAATGAGTTCAAGACTATGTCAATAGCCAACTCATCATCAATATGCACATTTAGCCTCACAAGGCGTTCCACGTATCGCTGCATCCTTTGCACGTGGCCGCTGACAGACTCTCCGTCCTTCATCTTGCTTGATATGAGGGACTTTACTATCTCGTACTTTTCCTGACGAGCTCGCTTATGGTACTTTTCCATAAGGTCTTTGTTCATCTCGTACGGCCAGTAATCCTCATAGAATTTTTACAGTTCAGGAGTCATGGTAGCAACCATGATGCAAGCAACTTTTGTTGCATCCGTGTAGTGCTTCTTATAAGCAGCTAATTCTTCAGGAGTGGCCTTCTCTTCGTCAATTTCAACAAGTTCTTTGTCAAGGACATACTCCTTGTCCTCGAAACGAAGAGCCATTTTGATGTTGCGCATCCAGTCATTATAGTTGGTGCCATCTAATGTCACCTTTGAGCAGATGTTCAACAAAGAAAAGTTGTGATTGGAGGAGGAGGAACCAGAAGCATCGTTAGGGGCAGACATTTCTAAAAGAAAGGTAGTTTGAGTTAGAAAAGAAAAAATAACCCTTAATATAACAACTCAAAATTGAAATATCGAGGCTAGGATCCAACTATGAAATTCACAACTTAGAAAAGGGATGTCGTAATCTAATTGCAAATTTCATACAGGTAGGTCTTTTGAGACTCATTGAAACTATTCAATGGCATGTTTAATCTCAGATTATGCTCTTACATTTGTGACTGGGATACCGAGGATCACAAACAAGATGTGAATAACCATGCAAATGTGCTTGGTAACCTTCATGTCATTTATCATTTCAATTGATGTGCTGGTAAACCACACACACTCCATCAACAATAACAATTTATAAGATACCCATTACTGCTCTTTATTAGCCCTATTAGTGTGCTGGTTAACCACACACGCTCCACTAATGACTTATAAGGTGTAATGTGCAATTTCATGGGTTAGCATACAATTTCACATTTTTTCTTAAAGTAACTAAGATTGGGATTTAAATAAAATTTAGTTACTTTTTATTATCATTATACTTTTAATGAGAATCAATGTATATATAGTCCTATCAAACCCGTTCAGTTAATGACCCTCCACTAATCAAGGAAGTGGTGGGTGAGAGTGGACACCCATTCATCTACCATTATATAGGCAGTTACCTTATCAATTCAACAATTATAGCAAATTCAATTGAAAACAAACCAAGCTCTGATACCACTGATGGGTTTTAGGTATTACAAACAAACTTAGACTTTTAAGGGAGCATGCAACCTAAAACATGATCTATGTTTTCACAATTGAACCTATAACTTTGAACATAAAAAAAAATCCTAATATCCCAGTAATTAATTAAAATTACTACAGAAGAAAATAGAATTACATACCTTTTAGTTGTTATAGTAAACAACTAAAATTATCCCTTCAGATCTCTTGGAAACAAGCACCACAAACGTCGTGCCTCTTTTAGTTGTTATAGTAAACAACTAAAATTATCCCTTCAGATCTCTTGGAAGCAAGCACCACAAATGTCGTGCCTCTGATGGAATCACACCCAACGATTCAAAAATTTAACTAAGTATGGATGAACTATCAAAGAGTTCTTCCAAGAGGAGAAAGAAGGAGGCTAATACTCAAGCCAAGAGGTAGTGAATTAGAATGAATCCCTAAGGCCCTATTTATAGCCTTGGATAACCTCCAGTTTTCTTATCCCACCAATGTGGGACTAAATTTCCCAAAGGAAATTTTGTTCTCCTTTTAGTTATACTTATTTTTGAATCTCGAGGGCAACCCAAAAGGACTATACTGCTATCAATTATAGTTATGACTTAGACACCTAATCCAACACCAAGTCCGTGTCTAGCAAAGCTTGAAGCCCACGTCTCAACAATGCTTGAAGCCCGCATCCAGCAGCATCTCAATGGCTAAACGCAGAGCTCGAAGCCCACGTTTTAACTGCAAGTGAGCTCCGCGTCTCAGTTATAACTGTCCTCATTACCGGGTGAATTACTGCCCACATAATGAGGGGAGTTAACCTCCATTATGGAGGATTTTTAGTGGACAGTTTTACCCCTAAAAATACCTATAAATAGCTCAGTTTGCTATTGGAGGGGGAGGAGGAATTTTGGTCGGGAATTTTGGGTGGATCGAATTGGTCAGAGAGAATTCTGGATCGAATTTGATCTGGATTTTCAACTGAAAAACCCTGAAAAAGAGTTGAACTCTTCTATCAACTTGCTGAGTATAAGTTTTTGCACACACCTCTTTGAGATTCCATTTGGATAGGAGCTGTGCTACTCCCTTCGTGATTCGAAGAGAAGATTCTCAGAAGAGCCTGACGTTTACATGGTCAACGAAAATAAGATTCACTTTTCATCGCTACATCAGACCCAATCACCAATCATTCTCCTCTTTTGTAATCAGATTGTTGATCCGTTGTAATTTTCTTTACAATCAAATAAAAAATTTACACGCTTTCAATTTTTTCCGAGAAACATCAACCACTACTACTGCTTCCGCTGAAGTAATCCTAATCTCTCTCCTTCATGTTTTTATTTATCCTAAGATTCACTTTTCATCGCTACATCAGACCCAATCACTAATCATTCTCCCCTCTTTTGTAGTCGGATTGTTGATCCGTTGTAATTCTTTTTACAATCAAATAAAAAATTTACAGGCTTTCAATTTTTTCGAGAAACATCTACCACTACTACTGCTTCCGCTAAAGTAATACTAATCTCTCTCCTTCATGTTTTTATTTATCCTAAATTCTACAGCACAAACTCCTCCCAATGCAGTGAAAGATGCCAATTTTGTGCCGAAGGTAGAAGAATAACAATACTGCACGTAGAAGAAAAATAAGAAAATAACAAGAGTGGGAAAAGAAAATCTAAAACTGCTCAAAATCGTTATTGAAACCTGCAAGCATGGCTATCACAGTTTGGCAATGCAAAAATTCTCTATTTAGCAGATCAGATCCATGTTGAAGTACATACAGAGATGATAGAAAATCAAATACGAGATTTAGAGGAGACTAAAATGGACAATGGTGGACACATTAGCAAAAGTAGTTAATTGTAACACATATCAACATTGAGGCAGTCAAAGTACTGTCAGGCCAATTGCATGAATTGTATATCATATGGGAGGATTTCCACTAAACTTTCAAATTTATGATGAGGAACTAAAGAAAAACAAGAAAAATACTGCATATCTGGATTCATGCATGTCAGAAACCTTTGTTCATGATCTTAATGATCGTACACGTGCATTACATGTTTTCATATCATATGTATCACATTTCTACATTTATATTCAAATAAAACTCTATTATTTAATGTATTTTCATGTTTAGTGGCGTGCAGAGTAATTAAAGAAGAAACGAGAGATTGACAGATTTATCTAATTAAATCCAAAAATTCAAAAGAAAAGGGATCGATTCAAACCCAAAGGTTGTAGAAGCTATCTTATCTGAAAACTGGATATATCAGATAAGATAATATCATCTAATTTCAAGAGAAAAATGGATTAGAAGAAGACCCTATCGGTTTCGCTGAGGATAAAGAAATAGATCGTCAAATATGGAGGAGATATTTAAAATCCAAAAAGATAGAAAGATAGAGGAAGAATCAACGGACACACACCCAGATCCTGGCCCCACAGCCAGGATCTTGCCGCGAAAACGTGACAAGAGCTGCGTTTTCGCGGCCAAGTGTTGATTCTGGGGGAGCTTTGCTCCCCTATCTTCTTACGCTATCTCCTATCTCTTTCTTCCTATAAATACCTGCATACTTCGAAGGCAGAGGGGGGGGAGCTCCAACAACGAGCTTTAGTTTAGTTTAGTTTAAGTTTTTATTTTTTTAATGTAATTTTTATTTTTATTTTAGGTTAGAGAGGAAGAAGAAGAAGAAATATAATTAGAGTGACACTGATATAATACTTCTTCAAGAGAAAATTGTATTGAAGTGACATCAATGGAGTTTTCTACTTTTCTTCATTGTACTCGATCTACCAAAGCACCGCGTTCATGTTACTCTTTCTATCTGTTTGCATTATTTCACGCTGAAGTAAATCTTCATTATGATGCAACGGTAGAGGTAAGTATTCTTTATTTCTTTCCATTCATTAGTTTAAATTCCACTCCAAAATTAACATTTCCTATTTATTTAGTCTTTCTTTTTCTTTTGTAAATAAAATAACTACAATACCGCCATCTCTTCTTCTATCATATTCTTCTTAACTTAACCTAACTTTATTTATTTTCGTTTACCAAAATTGAGAAGAATTTTTAAACTCGTTTTTGTAAACTTAAAAGAAGAAATTTACACAAAGCTTTCATCATAATCCCTCCTCGTGAATCACGACCTACATAGCCACTTGCTATAGCGGTAGAATTTGAGGACCTAGCATTGTTCTAAAATTTTGTATTTTATGTGCAGGTTTAGCTCGATCAAATTTTTGGCGTCGTTGCGGGGAGGGACGGTAAGTTTTCTTTCTTTTGATTTACTTTAACGAATTAATCCTTTTCTTCTTTGTTTTGATATGCAGGGGCTAATTTCAGAAAATAAAGAGCTGCAGTAGACATATAACATACCTGAGCCTCTGCTCTTGAAAGCAGAGCTCAGGGGAACTAACTATTGACGCGGAAACGCGACCATTGCCGCATTTGCACGGCAAAGTAGGGAGAACTACTAAGCTATTTTCTTGCATGTTGCTTGATTTTCAGATATTAGCTCTTTGCAATTATTAATTTATCTGTTTAGCTCACTCTGTATATATTTCTAACCTCAACAGTAATGTGGTTGCTTTGTAAATTCTAAAAAATGTTTAGACTCTTACATCTTAGTGTATGTGTCTAATTTGTTTACCTTTTACATTACTGTTAAAGAGTGTTAGAGCAAAGGTATGCGTGCATTGCATATAGTTTAGAAAATATATTTTGAGTACTTAAGTGTTGCTTTTCTATATACTTGTACACTTGCACTAAATTGAATTAAGGGTTTGTCTTATAAACAAGATAAGGTGGGAAAGTCATTAGCCTCCCTTAGCCCGCAAATAATCTTCTCACTCACTAACCCAATCCTAACTTAAATTGAGTAGACGTTGGCCTTAGGGATATTTCAGACTCAAATAGGGATTGGTCTAAGGGGAAAGGTGTTAGAAGTTGACTCTTACCAAATCGGTGTCAAAGGTCAGGATTAAGGGGCGAAACCTCGAAGGTTTGTAGTTTGGCATAATTAGATCTGTTATTTTTTGTGCAGATACCTCCCACCAAGCTTGCCCCGATCTGGCCGATTAACTTGTGGTCAGATTCTGCAATATACCTCCAGTAGATAATCAACAGTTAGGAGTCGTCTAGGTCTAAGGTTCACTCTAACTTAGGCTAGATTTTCTTTCTTTTGTTTGTTTATTTATTAGTTTTACTTTTGCTATCTTTATGATATGGATTACAATCATAATTTTAGAAATGCATATAGTGATCCATACTTCACCCCAACCTCTTTCGATTCGGATACTATCAACCTGGTATTTCATAACTTTAACCAACCAAATATGTCAGATTGGTCTTATCTGAATCAATATATGCCCAATCTCAGATTATGAATAAGATTGGGATAATCATCATGACTCTTTATTGAGTCAGTAGGGATACAACTCCCCCGAGTCTTACTATCAACAACCTTACCAACAAACAGCTTCATATACTCCATACCAAGACCAACATATAGAAGAAAAATTTTCTTTAGAAAAGAGTTTTGAAGCCTTCTTTGAGTCAACACGACAATTTCAAATTCAAACGGACTCAATTCTCCTAAACAATTCCCAATTTCAAGATTCCTACTCCAATTTTCAAGTCCCACCACAACAAAAAGAACCTGTTGACTTCTAAGAGATTCTAAGAGAGTATGAAATCCATAATTCGATGCGAAGATTCCTTTACCCAGTCTATCGACATGATAGAAGCAAGACTTAATCGATTGGAAAACATGCATATGAATGAGAAAACTCTCCCTACCCAATCCTTGACTATTTCTGATACTTCTAACTATATTGATAGAAATCAAGAATCATGGTATCTTGAAGACAATGACTAAGATTTAATTTTACCACAAAACTTTGAACTTAATCAATTCCATCCCATTGACAAATTGGCAAGTTTTTATTTCAATGAGATTGAACTTGAAGATGAATGTGACACTAATTCTCAATATTGTGATTCAATTTCACGTTTTGAATCTATGCTGACTCTGGTATCCTTACCCGATTTGGACTCAATTTCAAAGCCAACACTGATTCCTGTCCCTATAGAGTTTGAACATGAATCACCTATTTTAGATAGTCACATTCCATTGTTGAGAAATGAATGTAAACTTTAATTCCATGATTTGGACCAAACTCATGAACCAACTCCGACTCTCAAATCTAAACTTGATTTGAGTTTTATTCTCGAGTCAGTATCGATTCCAATTTCTTTCATTGTTGAGCCCAAATCATCTATTCTACAAAATCACATTCCATTGTTGGATCAAGATTTAGATCAAAATGACTCTGTGATGATATCCCAAGATTGGGCATATAACCGGATAAAATGTCATGCAAGAATTTTGCATGATCCTATTCATATTAAGGAGTATTAAAATGTTAATAAAAAAGAGATCATGAAAGGTGGGTTTTATGAAAATCCACAATATCTAGATTGGATAGAAACGCTTGGCCCAATGAGACCACCTCCGAAACCACCACCTTGAGGTGACAGTTTTCTTTCCCTTTCACCTTTTCATGTATTATTGCATTTCATTCATACATTGATGATAATGCATGAGTTAGGTGGTGGGCACGGTTTACTAAAATACTAATTTAGGTTTTTACTAATATATAAAAAAAATTCTTTCTTTAAAACTTTTGAAAGAAAATAATACTTTGACTTATTTTTGTAAGAAATTAATTTTAAGGAATAAGAGAATCATAATTAGGATTTCTTATACTTGGTTAAAATAAAATTATTTGTTTGATTTTACGTTAGGAAGAAAGATTTAAAAAGTAATTTAGTCTTGATTTTTACCTTGATGAAATATGCATACTTTATATTATACTTACACACTTAGGGTCTAAAACAAAGATACTCATGCCTTATAAAAAAAATTATTATATAAAAAATTCTCTGATTAAGCTGGGTATTTGTGTCTCATAAAGTATAAGTATTCACGCCTGAAAGTGATTCATATAAATAAAAATCTTTACTTTTGTGGCCTTTTTTGCTCGAGCCCTAAGTCCTTGGGGTGTTTTCTCACTCGGTGCCCTAAAACCGTCCGGTTTGGGAGTCACTGACCAAAGCTCGTTAAATGAGCGAATTAGAAAGCCTAACAAAGCTAAGGTATATTACTGTCATAAATGTAAAAAAATTAGAAGGCATAAGAGTTAGAGCTGAAGAATCCCAAGTCAAATTTTCACAGTCACATGGTGCATATGACTTAGGGTAAAATAATAGACTATATGAGAAATACAATTTTAATCCTTATCTTGATTAAAAATAAGTTTTTGAATAGAGACAAGTTTAGGAATGACTAAATTTTGATAATCCTATGACTTATAGATTACTTGAATTTTACATTAATACTTCAAATTTTTTCCTTCAAAATGTGTTTTCAAAAATACTACCACTTTGTTTTCCTTTATTTATGGATTTTATGGGTGCAATCTACTGAAAATTCTCACGAGACAAAACTTGTCCTTTAGGAATAATATAGAGGTTTAATGGCTTGTTGCACGTGCTAAGTGCAACCATGATTCCTACGAAAGTGAGTTAGGCTAGGTTAGCTCTACGTTTTGTCTTGCTCGAGGACGAGCAAAAGATAGGTGTAGGGGGTATGATCGTACACGTACATTATATGTTTTTCATATCATATGTATCACATTTCTGCATTTATGTTTAAATAAAACTCTACTATTTAATGTATTTTCATGTTTAGTAGCATGCAGGGTAATTAAGGAAGAAAAGAAGGAGATTGACAGCTTTATCCAATTAAATTCAAAAATTCAAAAGAAAGATAATCGATTCAAATCTAAAGGTTTTAGAAGTTATCTTATTTGAAAACTGGATATATCAGATAAAATAATATCATCTAATTTCAAAAGAAAATGGATCAGAAGAAGGCTTTATCGATTTCACTGAGAATAAAGAGATAGATTGTCAAATATGGAGCAGATATTCAAAATCCAAGAAGATAGAAAGATAGAGGAACAATCAACAGACACATGCACCCAGATTCTGGCCCTAAGGCCAGGATCTTGACGCGGAAACGTGACAAAAGCCGCATTTTGAAGGCAGAGGGGGGTGTTTACTTTCCCTATCTTCTTACGCTATCCCCTATCTCTTTTTTCCTATAAATACCTGCATACTTCGAAGGCAGAGGGGGAAACTCTAGCAGAGAATAGTTTAGTTTAGATTTTTATTTCCTTTTCAATATAATTTTTATTTTCATTTTAGGTTAGAAAGAGTTACATAAGAGAAGAAGAAGAAGAAGAATTGTAATTAGAGCAACACTGATGTAATCCTTTTTCAAGAGAGAATTGTATTGAAGTGACATCAATAGAATTTTCTACTTTTCTTTATTGTACTTGATCTACCCAAGCACCGCATTCAAGTTACTCTTTCTATCTGCTTACTTTATTTTACGCCGAGGTAAATCTTCATTATGATGCAACGGTAGAGGTAAGTATTCTTTTTATTTCTTCCCATTCATTAGTTTAGAATTCCATTCAAAATCAACATTCTCCTCTTTATTTAGTCTTTTCTTTTTCTTTTGTAAATAAAATAACAACACCACTATCTCTTTTTCTACCATCTTCTTTTTAACTTAACCTAACTTTATTTGTTTTCTTTTACCAAAATTGAGAAGAACTTTTAAACTCGTTTTTGTAAACTTAAAGAAGAAACTTACACAAAGCTTCCATCTCAGTCCCTCCTTGTGGATCACGACCCGCATAGCTACTTGCTATAGCGGTAAAATTGAGTATCTAGCACTGTTCTAAAATAATGTATTTTTCTGTGTAGGTTTAGCTCGATCACTTAACTTAAAAAGAACAATAGTAATTGACAGTATAAATGTTTAGCCGAAGAATCAGTTTCCTCAGATTCTTTTGTTCAGCCTACCTGTTGATGATCTATCACCTATCAAACAACAGAGAAACACCAAGTTGAAGACTCGGTAGCGGAAGCGGAAGCGTAGAAGATCTACCACTAGCAAGCAATTGAAACTAAATCACCACACAATCAAAGAACACAAAATTTAACGTGGTTCGACAATGTCCCTACGTCCATGGGGAGGAGGGGAGAAATCTTTATTGAAAATAGAGAAGAAAATACAAGAGTTATAAGAAGATCTCACTCTCACAACTCTTAATGGTGAAAACAAAATTTCTCTTGAATTCTTGACACTTCTTGACTCACCTTCAAAGGGCTACTCTCAAGGGATTTATATAAGCATCTAAGATGATCTTAATCCTTCACAAACTCCAATAACTAAATCAGCACCGTTTCAGAGAAATAGGAAACCCGTATCCAAAGCAAAACAGGAAACAGATTCGTTTTAGAAAACTGTCAGAATCTGGATTAGTTAACTAGGGCATTTTATTAGTCGACTAATACTGAGTATGAGTCTACACCACTCAGATTCTAGTCGACTACTGTAATGTAAACTGAGAATCTAACTCTCTGTTATAGGGCCTAGTCGATTATACCAAAGTATCAGTCGACTACCTCAAGACCTAGTCGACTAATAACATGTACAATGCCTGTACATGTCCGTGCTTGATTTGTGAAGATTGTAACACCTCCACCTGAACCTAAATTCTTCTCCAATGAATATGAGGCACTCCAAATACTAACACTATCATCTATTATTCTTCTAGTAATTTCAAGACAAGTACCGAATCAACAATTTTCTGAAAGTCGCATCTCTTATGGGGTTCTGATAACTAGTAATAATTTCTTTTTCCTCCTCTAGAGGAACAGAAATTTGAAACAAAACCAGAGAGAATAAGGTGTTCCTGTGGCCCAAAGCTAAAAAAAATAGTGTGTCAAGATCAAATGTTACAAATTAAGCCTTGATCAATAAATAACAAATTCTTTACAACTAATGGCAGGGACCTTCCTTTAGGGCCATAATTTTTCTGATAGATATAGGTGATAACCAAATAAGAGTATGTTATTTCATATGTCACCAAGTCCTTTGCCAATCATATGCATATAGTGAAACACCATTTCTACATGTATACTCTTTATGCATAGTAATCCTTTAAAATTCATTCATTATTTAAAAAATGTGAGAAGAACAGAAGGGAATCTAAGTAAAGATGGCAGAAGAAATAATCAATCAAAAACAAGAAGTAACATTTACAAGACTTTCCAGAAAGAAAATCTAGAGGAGCTCCAAGTAAGTTGCCAACGACTTCAATTAAACCCGAAATTAAAGAACTGACAGTATTTCCCATCGATCAAATCAAATTGTTGGTCAGCAACCTTCAGTCTAAAATTAAGATGGGTCTTCGTCCTCTTTGCTAAAGAAATTCTGCATATAATTTCAGGGAATAATCTGTTGTTAAAATAGACAGCAATCAATTATTTCAAGAAGCACATTGATAAATCACTAGATTATATAAATGATGGAACTTTACCTTAAAAATCCATTTTTCTTGGGGAAAAAAAATTAAACTGTCACTTGCTTTCCTCTCAGAGTATATATGTTCCTCGTGCAAAGGTTTGAGCTAGGTTACTTCTGAAAGTAATAAAAATATTTAGTTTTAAATTTCTTTAGAAACTGTTTCTATGTCCTGCTACTTTGAATTGTGGATAGGTGCAGAAATAAGAGACTCCTAAAATAACATTTTGTCGGCAAACACAGAACCACATATGACAATTCCCTTATTTATAATTGAAACCTAGTATATATAAAAAAAAAATTGCTTCTGTTCTTTTCAGAAAAAGAAAAAAGGTTGCATAGATCA
This sequence comes from Agave tequilana, assembly GCA_038442645.1. Lineage (NCBI taxonomy): Eukaryota > Viridiplantae > Streptophyta > Magnoliopsida > Asparagales > Asparagaceae > Agave > Agave tequilana. Next base: position 109,075 of record JAVJIF010016767.1, on the reverse strand, counting down.
TTAAATTCCTGAAACCATTTCTCCAAATTCACAGGACAGAAAATTCTGTGATGTTAACAGTCGGCCTGAAGGCTAACTCAAATCTAGATGACCATCTGCCCAAAAATAATAGCAACTTATGCATCTCAATTTAAAGGAATCTTCAAAAAATAATTGACTCAAAAAAATATTTGGTATCCTGTCATGATACACAATTTGAGATACAGCAGATTGTTATCTCCCGATTTAAGAAATATTGATTGAGAGGCATCCCTCTCGTGCCACTGGATCAGTAGCCATCTCTTAAAGAAGAAAAAGGAGTGGGAAAGCGACCTCAATTTATAGATGAAAACAAGACACGGATATTGTCACACAGAGAATTGGTTAAGGCATACATCAGATTAGTGCACCCGAAAAATTGATTAAAAGGCCCACAATTTTTTTTAAAAAAATATTCTCAAAATACCCTCTTCCTCTATCCCTCTACCCCTCCCCTCCCCTAGCCCCGTCCTCTTCCTTTCTCACCCTTCCCCTCTCCCCCTCCTCCTCTTGCTACAGTTGCTGCGGCTGCTGCGAGGGAGGAGGACGAGGGAGGAGCTCCCCCTCCCCTCCCTCGCCTTCTCCCTCATCCTCCGTCCTAGTCTCTCGCAGCAGCCCAGGCAGATGCAAGAGAAGGAGAGGGAGGGTGAGAGAGGAGGAGGCGAGGCTGGGGGAGGGGGAGAGCTGGGCGGGCTGAGGGCGGCGACTAGCGGTGTGAAGGGGGAGAGCGGGGAAGGTCATCGTGGAAGGAGGAGATGGAGGAAAGATGAGGATGGAGGAAGGACATTTTGGACTATTGTCTGGAGATAAAAATGTTCAAAAATAATAATAACACTCTTTATAATTTTTAATGTATGCGTTAATCATTCCCTGTGTGTCAATATATCAGTGCTTACGAAAACGCAACTTCTTTTAACAAATATTTGGGTTGTCTTTAAAATTTTGCCAAATATTTATTATCATTAAATCACACACAAAAAAAAAAAAAAGATAAATGTGTGAAGATGAGGAAACTTATGGGTTATTGTCGAATTTGTTGATTGATTTCTCGTGCTCTCTATTTTCTTCCCTCTCAAAATGAAAGTTAGAAACTTTAAGCATTAATTCTTAAGTAAGTGGAATGAAATGGAAGAAGAGAAACTTTAAAAGGGAAATAACCCTCACCGTTCCAATTTCCGGTCCACATGACCATTCAAACACAAGGCCCAACACAAAAGGCCCAATATAAAAGACCCCCTCTAAACCCTAAAAATGAGAATTTGATCGAAGAAAACTGTGAAATGCGAAAAATGAACAGAACATAAGAAGAGTGGAGGAACAACTGAAGAAAATAAATCTATCATGGTATGTTTATGAAAAAAATTTCAAATTTTGGAAATTATTATAGCTTGCATTTTCTGTTTCTAATTCTCAAAATGTTACTCTGCTTTTGTTTTCGTTCTAAAATGCTATAGAATTCATTTCATGCCATAGAGATTGCTGCATCAACATTTTTATATTAAATTTTCAAGATCAACATATTCGGATTTTTCTTGGTTTGATATTTTTATTGAGCTGTTGAAAACTAGAACAACATTGTTCACGACTTGATTCTTTGATGAATCTCAAAACCAATGCCAAAAAAGAATGGCATTTGCATACTTGAACATTTGTATGATTGAAGACACATATGTTGTCGTTATTAGCTACTTTTTTATCATTCATAGTTTCTCATTATTGAGTCATATTCATACATTGTGTATGTGTGCATTCCGTGCCCAAAAATATTAGTTTGATGAGGAATTTCTTTTTTTTTTCCCCCTACAATGAATAATTTTGGAGACATCTATCAATTTGTCCAGAAAAATAACAAATAAAATCAATGAACAAATTTATGATCCAATAAGATCCAGAAACCATTATGGGCATTTTATAATATAATCATAGATAATCAGATTCATAACATTTAGCAACAAATTAAACCCTCTACTTGACCACAATCTCAGAGAGGGGGAGAGAAATTTGCATTCATATAGAGTTCATATTCCAATAATTAAGGGGCCAAACAAAAATGACTTCAACAAGCTTTGCTTAGAGGAAGACCATGTACATGCAATAAATCAAGAATGAGCGCCTTTTGCGTGTAATCAAATACCATATGCAGTAATAATCCCTTCATCGGAAGAACTAAATGGATCAAATGCGCAAAACTGCAAGAAACGGGAATCAGCGAATTGCATACTAGCCGCATGTTGCTTCAACAGCCAGTGATTTCGTGATGCCAGGGCATAAATCGCTCGAGAAGCTCTCTTCTGACAGAGAGATGGTGCATCCATTTTTGTTGAGACAGGCCTGTAACAAAAGCAAACACGCAGTCAGCCTAAAGAAAGAGAGCATGAATGCACACATGTAGCAACAAACCTCTGGACCGAAAATTCAAATGTAGCCTGCTTGGTTACAATGAACTTGGTGTCGAAGAGTGCAGAAATTTATAGTTAATTTGTTTATTTCTGATATACTGAAAACTAAATTTTTGTTTCAAGACACCAAGGCAGGCACGTAAACCATGACGTGCAGTTGTGGATTGCATTATCTGTGTATGGATGCATCTATCCGGTGATACCCTCCATTTCTTTACGATCTTTCCTTTGTCTAACTTGAATTGCATTGATGATTTTCATACCATTTTTCTTTGCAAAAACATGTTATGTTGAAACTCACAGTATTTTGGGAAAGCATAGGGGAAGTGCTATTTTGATCTTCCGGCTCTAATAAGGTGATATGCACTAGTGATATAAGCATGGAATATAATTTTATTACCAGAATGGTAGAGATAGATGTGATTACCTGCTCGATCACCAAATTGGTGTTAGAATTATGGCAGTTTCCATGGCTGTAGGTTCCACAACTACCACTTGGATTTCCATAGCTCGCAAATTTAATGGATGAAATGGACATACTCTCAGGGCATGTTAACTGGAGAGCTGCCTTGACTTCAATAGTGTTGTTGAGGCTCTTATCCCATGATTCCAAGTCAATAGAAGGGTGATCCTCTGATACAAAACCACAGATACCTGTCACACGTCGTCTTCCAAAAGAAATCTTTGTAGGATCTCCACCTTTCTCTTCAAAAATCACCAGAATGTTTCCTGATGGTTGAAACCAAGATCGAGGGACATGGTACCTGATTCAATAGGGAAATGAGCTAGTAAGTAGCTTCTTACAAGATCTTAAATTAGAAACATGCTAATGGTTATTGGTTCGTAGAATCACTGAAGCATGTGTAATAATTTTTGCTCGGGTCAAGATTTAGATGAGGTCACAAAATAATTACATGGTGCTTTGGACTAAAGGGCATATGAGAAATTTAATTCTTCAAAAGGACACAATAGAATTAAGATGAGGCCATAAACATAGAGAAAAATAATACGAAAGTGAAAATTGAAGAATCCTTCTAAAATTTGACTAAATACATCTAAAGCATGCATCAAGTATTCCCTATACAGTACTTAGATGTACAAGAATGATCATGCATTTCATCAACTTGATTGTCAAAGTACCTTAACAGAAGATATCTTGACTTGTACAATTATTTTGAGGGAAACTTGACCTGTACAATTGTTTAAACTTTTTTTTTGACTATAGAGAAGAGAACAGAACTTACTTATTGCGCAAGAATAAGATAATTAGAAGACTTAGAAAGATGAATAAATGAATAAAATCTTGTGCTCAAACATGTCTCCTCAATATTATGAATGAGAAGTTCATGGAAAAAGTGCTCGTATATTACCATCTCTGTGTTGGTTCTCCACATCCTGTGAGGCATTTGTCTGGGAAAAATTTGCCTCTATAATTACAGATGGCAGTGCATTTATCATGTATCGAGCTTGTTCTCGGCCAGTATCTTCCAATGGCCTTTCCGTTTAGCCAAGCCTGGCCTTTTCCCATGTATTTCATATCAAGCCCAACTGGTTCATCTCCTTTTGGGGAATCTACTACTGCCTGAAATTTTTTGACAACTCTGTTAGAACAAGGGTGCACTCAGATTTTCTAGAAGGGGGACCAGTAAAGTGAAGACTTTCTTCTGCAATAAAAAATTTAAACGAGAAGACATCCGAAGACAGAATTCTAGCATCCTTTCATTTTTGGATAATCATCAATGCATAACTTTCATCATTGTCATCATTGATTTTGGATTGCCAACCTTATAATTGTTTAGAACATAGCCGAAACTATGAATACAGGAAATGATAACAAAATACCTTGTACCATGTCAGAGGTTGATTCTTTGGTGGGTCTGAGTTCTGTAACCACTTCATACTTTTTACACCATCTTCCGTGTAGATCCTTTTATGTTCTCCTTCCAACCCAATCTACCAAGAAAAATGAAGTGCTAATGATGAGAATGATTGTTTTGCAATATCATCAATTAATACTCTCAACATCCTAGCACATGATAATAAACTTAAAAACAGTAACTTACCTACAAATGATTCGTGCATGCACAATATCATAGATCATAACTGGCAATCATGATACCAACACTTAAATATACATAATGTCTGACATAAATGCAATTAATCATTTAATATGCATGAGCAACAGATTTAAGGGGCAGATGTTCTTGTACTTGAAGAATAACTAACATAGTGCTGCAATAATGCAATAGGACGACAATACAAGAACACAAGGAAGAATGGCAAATACATTGAAATGAATATTGTAGCATTCACAAATATTAAAATACCCCGCAGTATGTATGATTACATAGTGTAACTATGAGGAAAACCTATATAATTGACCTCCTCAAAGCTCATGGTTAATGACACAGACCAAGATTATCAGGTCAGAAGAGGATGCACATCATAGAAACTAGAAAGAAGCTGTTTACAAAGCCTGCTAGGCACCAGACTCTTGAATGAAAAGGTTAAAAACAAAAATATAGTAAAAGAACCCAAATCTTACAATGCCACATAAAGTAGAAACATGTATAAATTGATATGCTTTCCTGGAAAAACTTGACTAATTGATATCTTAATAAGAATCACCAAGTTTGATGACAATCAAGGAAGCCAGATGGTTGCATGACAATTTGGACCATTACCTCATGATCAAATTTGGAGGGAACTGTTGCCCAGTCAATTTCCAAGTGACATTTCAGTTTTTAAGAACTATATAGTGGGAATAATTAAGCTAAGATCTACATGATAAAAAAAAATTATTTCATTAGCAAAAAGCTCATAGATCTAGTGCAGGAGAAGAAACAAATAAATGAAAGTGAACTTTGTAGCAAGTTTTTAGAATATGTGAAGGGACAAGGAAAAAAAATCTTACAACAAAACATATCTTGGCATATTCCCACAATCACCTACAATCAATCATCTTACAAAAGTCCGGCGAATGCAATAATTGCGACCAACCCTTAATTATCTAAATATTACCTTAAACTAAAGAAATCAATTATACAATTGTATATCCCTAAGAATATTCTATATAACTTTTATATAATCATGTAAATACAACATAAAGTAATTATGGGTTGCTCCTAAATATTCTCCATATTGTCCTTTCTGACAAGGTAGTACACTATCTCGATTCTGCATAATCCAAGGCCAATTGTTCCTCCTACGTCTCTCTTCCCACCTTTTTCAAAATTTCTCACCACTTTAACATCCTCATGGAGAAGAATACCTTCTTATGTTGGAAACCCCACTTCAAGGACGTGGTGCCGTCCATGATCTCCTCCATGTCATTTTCACTAACAAGAAGTCGCCTACTCATCAACTCCAGATGAGTCTTTCAACCCCGACTACATTAAGTGGTCGAAGGTTGACAAACTGTTCTAAATTAGATCAAAGCAATTATATCAACATCGATCAAAACTCTTCTCCTTCCATGCAAATTTACTTATGAAGCTTTGGAGCCTCCTCGACAAGCGTCTCTCTCCGATCTTAAAAGTCTATATATGAACCCTTCGTAATCAACTTCACTCTCTCAAGAAGATTTCCCACAATTCTATTGTTGATTACCTTCTCCATGCAAAATCCGTGGCAGGCTCTCTTGTGTTGGATCCCCTCTTCCAAATTTTGAGTTAGTCATATATTTTTGACAGACTGAGTTCTAATTTCAAGGAGTTGATCTTTTTCCACCTTCACTGAATGACTGCTTTGATGATCTTTATGATCTCTTAATCCAAGAAGAGCAATTGCCACCCGTAGCTGTTTTTTCATCCATCACGTTATATATGACCTCTTCTGCCAGACATAATTGAATCTTACTTGCCGCTTTTAGATCCATCTCCTCCCAATTCCCATCTGACGTACCTAGTCTTGCTGAGTTTTCCTGCAAGATCTTGTGAAGATCTTGTTGCACCAGCAACGCCTTCACCCTCTTTTATCATAAACTGAAGTTTCTTTTGCCATTGAAGTTCTCGACCTCGAACATGGTCGCAGAACTTCTAATTTTCGACATATCGTCTTTCAACTTTTAGCTCTGATACCAATTGTTAAGTGTAGATTGATATGCTCTGATATCGATTGTTGTTCCTGGGATCGACGTTGTGGAATGTGGCAATATGACAATACTTGCAAAAAAAAATATTGTAAAGCAAACTAGTAATACCAAGACAAAAAAATAGAAAAGAATACGAAGATTTAACGTGATTTGGCACAAACTTGGCCTACATCTACGGGGAGAGAACTTGATAGAGTTTTATTAATAAACTTGGTACAAGAGACCTAACTTTCTCCTTGATTCTCACAAGATATTCACATTCTCCCTGAATCTCACAAGATTACAAGAGTATACCTTCTCTCTATGTACTGTCACCTTCCTCTCTTTCTTGGTTTTATCTGATCTTCTCAATTGTTAGCACACGAATTGATATGCCCTGATACCAGTTATTGTTCTCGGGACCGATGTTGTGGAACGTGGCAATATGACAATACTTGTAAAAAAGAAACTATTGTGGAGTAAATTAGCAATACCACGACAAAAGAGTAGAAAAGAAAACGAGAGCCCAAACTTGGCCTACGTCCACGGGGGGAGAACTTGAAAGTTCTATTAATGAACTTGGTACACGAGATCTAACCTTCCCTTGATCCCACAAGTATATATACCTTCCACTTGTATCCCATAAGATTACAAGAGTATATCTTCTCTCTATGCATTGTCACCTTCCTCTCTCTTTCTTGGTTTCTTTTGATCTTCTTCAAGATTTTCAATTATCTTTTACAAGATACAATATACCTTACAATCTATATTTATAGTGTTTTACAATACAAATCCTATTCTAACTTTGAGATGATCTTGGCTATCGGATGCTTGAAGAATCTTAATCAATCAAATTAGGAGTTGATCTTTCTGATCTAGACCGTTTAAATTTTAGAAACAAATTTTCGTTGAATAAAATCCGAATCCTATTCGAAATCCACCAGAAAAAGAAACCTGCATTGCCTCTTAATTCGCTTTTCAGAGCAACACACTAGTCGACCAGTCTTTTAGACTAGTCGACTGGTCTTCAGACTAGTCGACTAATAGCCTCTATAAGTCGACTAAATGAAAAATGTTTCTTCTTTGTATATGTCCAATCGACTATATAGTCAACTGGTGTGAGCATTAGTCGAGTCGACTATATAGTCGACCAATCTGCTCTGTTGGATTTGCTTCTTCTACTTCAAGCTTTCGTCTTCTCCAATTTAATTGGATCTTCTTAGATCATCTCTTCTTGAAAATAAGGCAAAATTCCAACATTAACAATTTTTGGTGTTTGAGAGGATTGGAAGAGGTGGCAACAATAGTAACTCCAAATACTGTTGGATTAGAATTGGAGGAGATTTTCTTTAGCAAATGCTCGTCTTGCATGTGAAGATTATAAAGATCATTAGACGATGTCATTTGGTGAATATGAAAAGAGGTGATAAACTTCTTTGAAATCAAAACTGAGTCTTTCAAAAACATAGTCGACTAACTCAGAATCTGGAAGAGGATCCAACACATGCAAGAGAGTCCGCAAGAGACATTGCACAGGAAGGTTTCAATAATAAAATTGTTGGAAGTCTTCTTGAGGGCGGAGTTGATCATGAGGGTGCGGATATGGACTTTCGAAATCGCGAGAGACATTTACAAGGAGGCTCAAAGCTTAAAAAGCAAACTTGCACGGAAGGAAAAGAGTCTGGATCAATGTTAATACGGTAGTTTTTATCTAACTTAGAACAAACTTGTCAACATTCAACCACTTGACGTAATGGGGATTAAAATATTGGTCTGAGAGTAGACGTAGGCGGATTGTTGTTAATGGAGATGACATGGAGAAGATCTCGGATGGTCAACACATCCCTGATATGGGATTTCCAACAGGAGAAGGTATTCCTCTCCATGGCGGATTTAAAATGGTTAGGATTATTGAAAGAAGTGAGAAGAGAGAGAGAGAGAGAGAGAGAGAGAGAGAGAGAGCTGACCATGACTTTTGTAGGACCGAGATAGCCTATTATCACGTAGAGAAGGAGAAGATCGAGAATATTTGGGAGAAGACGGTTATTTGTGTTATACTCACATGAATATATAGAAGTTACATGGAATGTTCTTTGGATATACAACTGTATAATTAATGATTTCCTCTAATTTAGGTAGTATTTAGGTGACTAAGGGTTGAACACAATTATTACATGTGTTGTACTTTAGGTAGGATGAGTTAATAAAGGTGATTGTGGGAATATTTTAGGATATGCCAGTTGTGAGATTTCTCTCCCTTCAGAAATATCCCAAGTGTTGAAAGTTGTAGAGAAAGTAGCAATAATCACCAAATTTCCTCAGCTGGAGTGTCATAAATTATAAGGGTCAGATGCAGTTTCCTTTTGCTTAGTGTAAAATTCATCATTGGAAAATTAGCTACTAAGAATTAGGAGTATAGGGATTTTATGAAGTCACTGATCTCTAAAAGACAGTAGATTTGGTCGATAGATACAAAACATAAGGTATTGATTATGCATCAAATTGATAAAGCAAATTCAAACTAGGTATAAAGTATCAGCTTCTTTCAAATTTCATTAGTCCAAGTGTAGCAATCAGCCTTTGGAAATTAAGATAAAAGAGCATGTAATTCACAGATCAAGTGCAAGAATAATCGTAAGCAAGTCCACAAGTCAATATATAGAATTACAAGAAGCCATAACTTCTTTGGCATGAGCTTCACATATTTTCACAAGTTCCGCAAAGCATTAGCTTTTTACACTAATAAGGGCTCTGGCATACAAAGTCTAGTGTACGCTAGATAGAGCTCATAACTATTTTTTTTGTCATCTAGGAAACTTGCAATCTGCTCAAATATATAGAGATCCAAACAAATTATATAAAATGCTTGTCAAAGCAGTACATGTTGACTTTAATGCACTCTATTGGGTCATGCAATCTCAACATGTGCATTGCCATGTTTGTTGGGTTCTGTTCATATCTTGAGGAACTCCTAAAATTTGTAGATTACAGCATTTCAAGAAAATATCAAGTTGGACAAAGAATTTCATGAGGTCCACATTGGCAGATTGACTTCAGAAGAAGCACAAATCATTATTTCCCACATGCCATCTTGAAAGATAAAGGTTTACAGGATTGTGTATCTTTCTGTATATAAACAAGTTCACCACTTCAGTTTTCTTTTTTCTATGTTACAGGGGACATGACCATGAAAGTTTTGAAATTATGTTGAATGTAAGTTTCCTATAACTGAATACATAAGTTTCCTATATAAAAAGAAAGGTTTCATGGTAGGTGCCTGCGTTGTGCACAAACGTTCCTTGTGTCAATAGGTAAACACCAACTGCACAGGTTTTATGTCAGGCTGAGAGACATTTATTGCAAGCTCTCAGAGTTCAATGTATTTTTCTTTTGAATTGTAAAGTAGACATATCTGAAAGAGAGATTACTCATGGTTAAGGATGGTACTAGTAAAAGATATAAGAAAGTTCCATCTTGAAACTAGTGATTTGAAATTCTATAACTTCTCCATTTACAAATACTCAGCAGAACCTTCCAACTTCTAAGAAAGTGAATAAAGACAAGTACCCAACAATTGAAAATTTATTTTACCGTAACCATATGCCAATTATAATACATTACGTGCATGTTAAAAGAAGTAAATGAAACAATCCTTGTATCAGTAAACTAGTTGTGAAGAGATGAACTTTGGAACTTATATTTAAAAAGTCAAAGGACAATAACTCCGTTGGGCTTCAAAATTTCACACAACAAAGTATGATTAAAAGCTAGTACATAGTTACCTTGTATAACCATGTATTTGAAGATAAGTCCATGGTTCCATTTTTTAGCCCAGTTATTCTCACACTGGTTAATCCGGCTCCCCACCATTCGTAAAATGGCCCTCCATTCTAAAAGGAACGAGAAGGATAATGTAAAACATCAAAGGCTCCCATAAATTAAACATTGCACGAGGTGAAATAATATTCATTTCAGTTGCTAATGTAGGAGTATAAATTAATAGGAGCTGTGTGGGAGCGTGTCCGCAAACGCGAGCCTATTTTTGGTATTATATAGGGAGGTTCATCCATAAAGGTGCTAATTGTGACCGGGACATCAAGACATTTTAAAGAGTAACCTTATGATAGTGCATAAGAATAATTAAACAAAAAAATATATTAAATTGCAATGTGATCTAAATCTTCTTAATTAAATGAATGTTTAAATAAACACATGGGAGAGGAGTTGCCGCAAATGATTGTACTGCACTAATTTTGGTAGGATTTAGATCTCTGAAAATCCAGAAGAGGCAGCTCTCTGAGAATTCCAAAAATTAAAAGAGAAAAAAAATATGGGGATTATACTTTCACTATGTTAATGCAAGTGCATCAATTATAGCAGGATCCTTTACGTATCTGATAGTTCAAGAACGCCATAAAGGAGTGGCAGAGCATCTATCCCACATTATCTACATCATCAAAAGACGACACAGAATTTTACGTGAAAATTCAATTTGGGAAAAACCACGGGGAGGGGGGGAAGACTTCACTATTTTTAGGGGACAAGGAAAGACTTCACTGTTTTCAAGAGATTACAATGAATTCTCTAGAGTTAGAACTCCGTGGTCGTCTCATTTTCTACCAGAAGATTTTGATATATTCCTAAATGGAAGTCATTTTATGGTGAAAACACATGATAACTAATGACTGTTGTTTTGTTCGAAATTATTTAATTTACTAAGCATCATATTGTGCTTGTGAATGTGTTACCATCCATGTTTTAAATATCGGCTGAGTCAGCCGAGATATCGTCCGATATCTCCTTTTTTGTCTGCTGCCAATACGATATGGAGAAATCGTTCGCCATATTATTTGTAGCAAAAAACGGCCGATATTTGAAATATCGGCCAATAAATTGCCCGATATATCGCTCGATATGTAATAACTTATTTATTGCATGACTGCGTGTAAATGTACATTATTTTTTACTGTCTTTGCATGCATATTACATCATTTTTAGGTAGATGATATCTATAACACTAAACTAACTTTTAGTTATCAGTATTTCATTATATATAGTGTCCAATACGAACGCCCGATGTGCGCTCGTATCCCCGATATCTCCCCCGATATCCGACATCCGATATGAAAAATCCCCATCCGATACGATCCCGATATCCGATATTTAGAACCTTGGTTACCATTTAAATTGTATGTTCAGATGAGATAAGTTGCAGATAGCCTCCGTACAGTTGGATCATCTCATACTTGTTTGTGCATTACCTAAGAGTACCACTGCAGTGACTGCACAATTGAATTCTATACATTATTGCTTCCAAATGTCAGTATTTTGCTTATTTACCCCTCAAAAAGTACGGATTGCATGTATACCCCACGAAAAATATTTAATTTGCATCTGTACCCATGCCATTTAGCATCCAAACACATCCATCAGTTAAACCTAGCAACCGGCCATTGTTATCTAAAGATGCTAGTTTATTGTTTAATGCTTTGTAACACTCTATGTAGTAAAGATATTTGAAGTGAAGTCTTAAATTTTTAGAGAGAGACTTCATGGATAAGAAGACTGACATACTGTAGGGGCTAAATATAAATATGTTGATTATTTGTAAATAGTGCTTAATGATGTTGCAATCTTGAATGTGCAATTGAAAATATTATAAGAGTGAGCTTAAAGAGTTCACACAAAAGTGTACCGATGAAGACTATAACCAGCTCATCTGCGCTTCTATTCTACCAGATAACCACACTTTTAAATAACTAAATGTTAATCAAATTGGTTGACAGTAAATTATAGATAATGGGCATTAACTAATGAATGTGTGCAGGTGCTGATGACAGGAGTATAGATGCAAATATAATACTTTTTGGAGACTATACATGCAATTAGTACTTTTTTGAGTGGTAATAAGAAAAATGTTAACTTAGGCTGTGTACAGCAAAAAAACTACATTATTACATATTCTGATTATTTATCCATTGCCTTAGGGTGCAAGCTCTTTAGAGCATAGATGTAGGTCGTTGTGGTCTTTTGTAGGGACATATCGATGTAAGAGAGATGTTGAGCACTGACATTATCTTCTGTACATCCATAATCCATGATCGTCTCTGTCTTTTGTGAACACTAGGTAAAATTGGAGAAGTTCACCAATTACAGTGGTTAAGCTTGAGAAAAATTATCAACTCCCTACTGATTTCTTAGAAAGCATAACCAATAAATAAAGCATGATCAAATGCATAGATGTTTAGGTTGTGTTGATCTTTCATAGGGGTATATATATCAACTTAAAAATATTTTGAGAACTGATTTGATCAGACATGTCTTTTGTGAACACCAGGTGAAATTAAAAAACTTCATCCATTACAGTGGTTAAGCTTGAGTGAAATTATCAACTACCTAGTGAACAGGGGCGGAACCAGGAAAAAGTTGTGGGGTGGGCTGCAATTTTTTATCACATATACTTATGAATTATATGAATTTATCAAAAGAATAAAACAATATTCTCCTCTAGATCAGGAGTGGAACTAGGAATAAATTTGCTAAAAAAACCAAAATAGAAAGGGGTCTAACACAATAAATGAAAAAGAACAAAAATAAAAATGGGTTTAAGCCTAGATATAAAACATGGGCCGGGCTGTAGCCCGGCCCAGCCCACTACTGGGTCCGCCCATGCTAGTGATTTCTTAGGAAGCATATACAATAAATAAGCATGATCAAATTAAGTGGTTGCAATGAGGAAAATATTTAACATGTGGATTGATTTTTAACTCTGAAGTTTTATGATCAAATTATACACGATAAGGAAAACAAAAGCAAATGGTGCCTTGAAACCCATTCATGCAAGTCATTTTTCAAATGGAAGCAACCAGTACAGACAGTCATGTGATGGGGGCTAATGGGAAACCAAACAGGAAAAAGAATAAAAGCTCATGGGATGTGTGGGGTATGGTGGTGCAGGAGCCGGAAGCATGAGCCTGACAGCTGAGTGTTTCCCGTGAAGGTATGAAGTATATAAGGGGAAAAAAAAAATCCAAGTAACCAAAAGTACTGACTCAAAGGGCTATTGAGCTGGTAAAGTACCATGAATTAGAAACCTGGTGCTGAAAAGTTATAAATATAATCCTACTTCCCAAATGCATTTCGAAAAAAGAACTGAAGAAAAATAAAGATGTCCACTATTTTTCCTCAGTCAAATTTTCAGCCTTTTTTTTCCTGGGGCTGGCAGTCACTAAGGTGGCATTATATTGCAACCCTTTGAGAAGAAAGACTTCAGTAAATATTGGTAAATTAGATTGGCACCCGTACTTACTTGTAATCCAACTGTCATACTCAAGAAAGCAATCTCATTCTTTCCTGCCCCAAGGGAAATGGGAGTTTCAAACGTGAAAGAAGACTTTGATCCATTTCCAGATGCACTGACTGTTCAATGAAAGTATAAACTTGTATTATTCCTTTGTAGGTATTAAAGTAGGTATTAAAAAATGGATATACATAGAGAGAATGCTTGATTTCATGTCAATTGTACCTTGCAGATATTGTTGACAAAAAGATAGTGGAGTATGTATACCAAAAGGGGGGAAAAAAACGCAAGGAACAATATGGAAAATATGCTGGTCAACTAAAAGTTTCACCTCACATAATGACCACTTTATACAGTTCCTACTTTTAGGATCTTGAAGGATGGAGAGAAGAGCAGTTCATGGTCTTAAAAGAAAGGAAAATAAAAGTTCACATTGAAATATTAGATTCTCATTGGCTGTTGAAGGCATTTACATAAAAAACAATTCATTTGGGACCCAGTGGATCCATTCTTTTTCCTATTCAAAGATCAAGCCCTTTGTCTTTGTGTTTTCACGTCGAGAATTCTTTGCGGATGAAGAGATGTCAAAGAGGCTTTACGTGAATTGATCAAGAACTTACCCAATGAACTACCGATCAGAAAATGTACCATTTTTTTCTATATAGTGAGATTTAATGTATTACTTTTGGTTTTAGGTATTAGTGTTTATCACATGATTTTTTTCTTATTGATGTCTCCGATTCACAGTCTCTATCACGACAGATGCATTACGACATGTTAATTTTTCCAAAATGGTGAACAATTTTAGGTTTTTGAAAGTGTGTGCTCAGAACAACAATAAATTTCTCTTAAATTATTTAATTATCATATTAGGAGTCAGTTTACATTTCCAATCACCTGTATGACCAAACCTCTTAGCTAATACATAGAGAGGAGAGATTTTTCCCCCCAATCTATCAAATGTTGGATGTACAAGGATTTTTAGAGATGAATCGATGGAAGAAAATAATATGTTTTTCTTAAGTAGCCACATCAACTTCCTAGGGTTTATTGCAATACTTAAAAGGTATTTTATGAATACAATTCAAAGTCTCTTCACCATTTTTATGAAGGGAACATCCATATTCTACTAGTTTAGGGTAACAAGCCTGTTTTAAAAGAAAAAACATGATAATTAGGAGATTTCTAATTTCATAAAGATTAGTTATATTAGGTTGTAGATACTAAAATATACAGTGATTTATGTGCAAAATAATATTAAGTAGAGTATTAATAAGTAAATAACATAAGGTAGGGACTAATTAACAAAATTGGCATTAATTAGATTTAGGGCTATGAATCGCAGCTAGGAGTCGCCTCAACAAATATAGCAATCAAAGAAAAGATATTGTGGGAAAAGAAATAAAAGAGAGGAGCGAGAACATAAAACATAGAAGGAAAAGTACAAAAGAAAGAAGAGAAAGAAGGTCAACTTACAATCTTTAATCTTTACATTTCATAGATGATCATATTAGTTAAAAAAACTAAAGCTTAATCTAGTTGATTATATCTCTAATATTAAATTGGAAAATTTTTTGTTTAGGTTTGATCCCCAGGAATAATAGTTACCCACTGGTTCAGCCATTGGATTCACCTGCAAATAATAAGAGAAAGAAACAGGGGAAAAGTTTGAAAAACCCCTGATCTAACCGTGAGATTTTTATAAATATATAGAGTATCCAAATTTAGTTGAAGTGCAGAATTTCTTTCAACATTATATATAAAATTTTATGTGCAACTATTTTTTTGGTAGGAATTTATGTGCAAATATTATTTTACACAAACTATCTAATGGAATTTCTTTGGAAAGGATCTCAACACTAGATTCAAAAACAAGTTTTCAGCTTTTTTAGTTTAACCCATACACAGGGCAGATATTAAATATTAGCCTTTCTAGCCTTATATTGATTCTACATAACTCTCTAAAGTAGAAAATGTATTTGGATTGTTAGGATATATTCTAAACTTAACATTCTAGTGGTTTTTTTTAACTGGTAGTCCAATGTATACGAATTATACATGATATGTTATGGTTCTTTTTGGAAGCGTAAATGTGGATTGTTTCTAGAAACTAATTATTATTTATAGTTCTTTATTAGGAATCTCAATAGGCGCCTAAAGGCAGAGACCTTGAGCACAACTCGGATTGTTTCAATGATATTTTTGTAAGCAGTGGAATTTATGCCAGGTAATTTTTAATTTCCTATTTATATGTGATGATGACTTTATTTGAGAAGTTGGTTTGATAATTATGATCATAATTTTGGTATATAGCATGAAAATTTTCAGCATGAGTGTGAGTTATCGGTTTTAATATCCTTTCTAAGTTTTATAAGTTTTGTAAAATAATGACTTCATGCCTTTAGTAAGAACTCATATTTCTCATATAGTATAAGATAAGGTCATACACATGAACAAGTAACTATTATGAATTTTGTGTTGAGATACTAGGTATAGGCCTATGAATTAAAATTATTAATGTTTTATAGTTATATGTTTAAATTTTCTGCTCATGTGTATGAATCTTGTGGACCAATACATATGAGAATTTAAATATATCACATTTGACTCCATGGTGAAGACACTATATGATTATCTTGTGCAGTGCCATTAGTAAACCGAACCATAGGTATAAATATAATTCTTCCTTCCACAGTCAATAATAATAGTGTTTCGCCCATGTCAATTGGTAAAACGAGGTGTTGACTGAATGAGAGTTGTGAACTTATTTAATTTCTGCATGAAGCCATGAAAAGAAAAACACTATTAGATAGTATTGCATATGTTTTATTTTAATATCATGATTAACATTTAGAATGTTCTCTATGTGAATTATTATAACCAATTATATTTCATGTTAATGGTTTTCCAAGTGCAAGTTATTTGATATAAGTAAATTACTTGTTAAGTTTCAAAATGAGGTGTACTAATATTTTCATATTAGTAAGGTGTTTTTGAAATGAGGTGTTTAATACTTTAATATTAGAAAACAAGTTTCAAAATGAGGTGTTTTTTGTTGTTGCGGGGGTCAAATGCAAGGTGTAGAAGCTTTCAATGGATTGTCTATTTTGGTGTTCATTGATTAGTTCTTAGTTTAGCATATTTAACTTGTTTTGGTGATGGATATATCTTTGGAATATTTGGATCTAATCCTAGTTTTAGTTAAATAACTTGTTGAATAAATTTATTTTGAGCAATTAGAGATGAAAATCGATATTTGTGAATAATTTATTTTTTTCTTATTGTAGTGGTCAATTTCTGACCTGCATCAGAATCAAGACATGTGTCCCATCTCATCAAAAACTCTTAAAGACAAACAACAGAGTACACCAAGCACAGCTTTTCCTTGAGAACATCGTCAAGTTGTTTCCGAGGACACTCTTCCTTTTGAAGAATCAACGGCCTCGAAGACATCCTCCCAAGAAATCCTTTATCCTGAGGACGCTCCGCCTTCCGAGAGCATCGCCACTCCAAGATCAATTCTTCCTGTCCTGAACAAGACGACCACAGCAACCGATCTCATGAATATCCGCCTATATTCATGGAGTCTGTTACGCCGCCAGGTCATCTCACCTTTCAAACATTGCAACTACTATTTCAAGCGCAGACTGTTACAGAAGGTAGCAAAAAAACTCCCACAATCAAGAGTATAATACAGGCTGTTATAAAAGAATCACAGCGTACAGATCATGCGGTTATTGAAATCCACATGACACGCACTGCCAATGAAGACTCCGCGGGTATACATACACTGGGAGATCGACGAAGAGAAAAAGCCAGCACTTCCCACAAAAGGCTGATACCATCAATACTTCTCCACAAGGATCAGCCACCAGAAAAAGAAGAGATCACACCCTAAAGATCCAGAGAATCTTCCTAAAACTGTTGTCCCACTGTAATCTGAGACGACCACAGAGTTCTAACTCTAGAGAATTCATTGTAATCTCTTGAAAATAGTGAAGTCTTTCCTCGTCCCCTAAAAATAGTTAAGTCTTCCCCCCTCCCGTGGTTTTTCCCAAATTGAATTTTCACGTAAAATTCTGTGTCTTTCAAATCTTTATTATTCTCTCTTTCATCACCAGAGAGGCCTACTGCTACGGAGGCTACAAGCGACGAGCAGTTCCAAAGTCGGAAGCGTTGAAGAACAGCCTCCCCCACTCCATCGGAGCAATCAGACAGCGGGTTGAGTTCTCCTCATCCCCGCACGAAGGATCGACCTGATCATTCTCGGAGGAAAACTGAGGAGTTCATTCGTGTCCAAGATCTCGACAAGCTCAAACAAAAGCGAGTAGAAGAAGTGAGTATACCTCATCATTGCAGATTCAGGGCCATCGCCACTAATGCATCCAATTCTTCCTTCTCCGAGGACATACTGGAATATGAATTTTCTAAGAAGTTCATAATTCCGACCTTTAATTGCTACTCTGATCAGAGCGATCCGGTTCAGCACCACCGCCAATATCAGGACAAGATGGTAAATTCATTCCAGAAATGACTCCATCTTGTGCCAGATCTTCCCCTCCAGCTTGAAGGGGGTAGATTCCGACTAGTCTACTCCCTCAGCATCGCTCAGTCTATAGCTTCGAAGATCTCATCAAGTCATTTCTCGCTTAATACACTTACCCGTCAGGAGTTTAAGTATAACAACCATTACCTTATCTCCGTTAAGATGAGCTCTTCCGACAGTCTCAAGATGTACAGTGGCTACTTTCAGAATCAGCTAGCTAAAGTACACAATTGCAGTGAAGATGCGCCCTCGCATTCATCAGTGAACTATGGATCACTCACCTACCGTACAAGCATCTGGTGAAATACATCACCTATTGGAGCGAGGTCCTATGCCGAGCCCAACCATACATCTAATTAGAGAGGGCAATGAAAAACTCCACCAACCCATCTTCCAACTGTGGCGGCGATAGAACAAAACTGAAGCCACAGCACGGAGGCCCCTCTGTTGCCTTCCAGGGTTGCGAACATGGCGCTCTCAAGAAGCATCCATTCTCGCACCTTCAGCAGAGCCAACCTCGAGCATATCAAATACCCAACAGCTTCACCCCACTGAAGCTCCCAATTCAGGATGTCTTCGAAGCCATCAAGGGTCAACTCTGGGTGAACCATCCGGAGACAAAAACACACGACCATGCTCGTCTCGAAGCGAGAGGCTATTGTTCCTTCCACGACAGCCATAGATATCGAACTTCTCAATGTCGGTCCCTCCGTAAGTATCTTGAAGATTTTGTTCAGTAAGGCTATCTCCGAGAGTACATCCTCACACCTGAAGCCTCCTCCGAGACAGTGAGGCAGCAAGAGATCTCGTCTCCGAATCAACCGCAACACATGATCACTCAATACAAGACGGTTGACTAACACAAACCAGAAAAATAAAAGGAAAAAAGTTCCTCAACCGGATAAGAACCCACTGTATTTCATTTACTTTTATGTATTTTTAAGTCATTCAATAAAAATGCATTCTTAATAGTTTCCCGATATCCTTCTAAGGTCCGTGGAACCTACTTATTGGCCCCAGCTCGGCCAGCCTACAAGCTATCTTATCCTGACGGAGCGTCCGAGGGATTCCCCCACTTGAGAACAACGCAGGACCCCTTCACCCAGAGATATCCGTCTGAGTGTGTTCCGAGGAGGGGATCCCCCCTCGAGAACAGTTACACAAATATTTGCCTCTGGGCGACTCCTTTGGCTCATCCCTGACTGGGCAACTGCCCTTCGGAAGGCCAATCCCCAATCAGGCAACTACCTTGACTCATCCTCAATCGGGCAACTACCGTTCGAAAGGTTCATCCCCGATTGAGCTACTGCCGATTTATCCGTGTTCCGAGGAGGGAAGTCCCCACTCTAAAATCACAATACAAACACATGTCTCTGGGTTCCAAAGCCTCATCCTCAATTCGGCAACTGCCCCTGGAAGACTCATCCCCAATTGAGTAACTGTCTGCTCAGCTCTGCAGCTGAGGACTCCCCTCACTCAGAATCTTATACTTGTGCGCTCCGAAAGGGAAACCCCACTCGAGAACAATGGCACCATATTGACATCTGGACTCCCATCACTGCACGACTGAAATCCTTACTTCACTCGGAGACCAGCACTGTAACGGTCCCAGTATTAATTTACCTCAATATCCATAAATTAATTTCGACTAACATAAGCCTACTTATTAATCTCATTTTCATCATATAGTTCATTCCAAGGTCCATCAATAAACATATCATAAGAGTGCTTCCCTGATATAATATTCTAACACAAAACCATTTATGAGATTCACTCAATGTACAATCTGTGATCATCCATATTTATCTCCGTTAATCAAAGTGTATCACTATCTACTGTCACTAGATCTAACTCACAGTGACTAATAACATCAGAGTTTATAAAAAGAATCATATTTTACAATAAGTACATACGTCATCTCAGGAGAACATCCTTGCAGCTCTAAGTCGGACCTTCGCCTTGCCGTGACCTGAAAATATCAATCTGTGGTGGGGTGAGCTCAACAGCTCAGTGAGTGAAATCATTCAAAATAGAGTTTGTTTTATAATACCATTGTAATTCAAGTATGATGCAGTTGAACTATGTCCAAAATCAGTTTCAATACTCTCCTACTTATGGTTGATACTGCAACTTGATGAATCATAGATTTTTTTCATTATCCGATACTTTCTATATGTATTCTTCTGGGTATCATTAACATACAATCTCAATGATTTTGCAATACTTGACGTACTCGTTAGTCTCTTATAATCACCTCTACTATTTTCAGTTTGTAATATGTTCGTATTTCATCTATATAGTCATGGTCACAGCACAACTCTTGGAAAGCTTAATTTTACTCACTAGATTAGTTACAGTCCAATATTACACCTACCCCAATATACATATGACATCACACCCTACTCATGATAGTATCCAATTATAATTGTGTGTTCATACATGAAGAAATACGAGACACTCACATCCATATACTGGATGTCACAACAATCTATTTACCCGATGTCATAGACAACTATATGCATATACTAGGTGCCATACATATTAACATCCTTAATTCGGATATCATAAACAATCATATCCATATACCGTATATCATAACAATCACATGCATATACTAGGTGCCATACCTATTAACATTCTTAATTCAGATATCATAAACAATCATATTTATATACCGGATATCATAAACAATCATATGCATATACTAGGTGTCATATCTATTAACATCCTTAATTTGGATATCATAAACAATCATATCCATATACCAGATATCATAAACAATCATATGCATATACTAGGTGTGCCATACCTATTAACATCCATAATTTGGATATCATAAACATACATTCAATCAAATAATACCAATGCTCCTCTTCGATCACCTCTGGTTCAACCTGGTCCTTTCCTCTGAAACAATAGATAACAACAATACTCCCCTTCGGTCATCTCCGGTTAAACCCGGTCCCTTCCTCCAATACAATAAATAACAGCAATACTCCCCTTCGATCACCTCCGATTAAACCTGGTCCCTTCTTCCAATACAATACATGACATCAAATACATACTTATGCACATTTCTTATCACAAAGGCATTCACATACATACGACGTGTCACACAGTCAAGTTCATACGATTTCATTTCTTAATTCGTTAGCTTCAAGGAATTCTTATCTTATTTGAGAGGTACCAAACACACACATAATGCATTCAACTTAATGACCCCCAATATCGTACCGGTCAAGTTCTGATTCGTAGTACCAGTACTCGCTTTTCTTAATCATAATACTTATTCACCTTTTATCATTTAGTTAATATCCGGATTTCATCATTATTTGTCTCTTTTACCCTCAAGCAAACTGCCTATTGGTTACAACTTGATTTAATTCAGAATTTTCTCATCACTTCTCATACAAGTGATAGTTACACGAGAATTCTGATATTACATGAATTATTAACACTTTCGATATTATAATTATCCTTTATTTCAATCAAAGACTGATTATAGTACTTTTATTTGGTACGGCCCAACCCCAAATTCCACCATTATTGCTTACATAGTTAATAATTCACAGTTTTCTTTATTTCTGTTAATTACTAGCCAAATCATCCTCTGCATTCACATGTGAATTCAACCGCACAACATATGCATACATATACGCATATCACTTACTAACACTGGATTTCTAATCACATTGACGCGACGCTCAATCTTTCGTCCGTATTACAAACTTTTAATTATTAAGGTAATTATTTAACTCTTATCGGTTAGATATAATCGGTGTCACTATAAAGATGTGACTTCTAAGCCTAATAGAGGATTCCGATGTTCTGCTAAATCAATTACAAGGATACCCGAAAGTCTCCGATGTATAGAGTAGGCATACCAAAATACTAGTTCAATACTATCGGTATTTGTTTTGTTGATATCGAATTATCCATCATAATCGATATACTTAATGTTAAGTTGTCAGATTTACTCAATACTGACTCTAACTGGTTTTCACCAGTTTAATTACTCACTTAATACTTATACACCATCATCAGTCACTCATTATCTGATAATCATCAGACTTGACCTTATTCAGTAGTTTTTCATTAATAATCATTAATCGCTAAAAAGTACAATATCTACTTACAATTGTAGTTCAAAGCTTTTATTTTTCCACCTCTCATCAGGTTCGATGAATATTAGTTATTTTTCCATCCAATTACTTTCGATTGCTACCGATTAACAACTTAATCGATATATATATAAATATGTAGGCCATCAGCTGACTCTTGCTGCCTCAAGTGTGCTAGTTGATACACAAAATCACGTTATGAGCATATATATATCATGAAACACAACAAATACGAAAGCAATATTCGCAAGATCAATACTCAACAGACTACATAATATTTGAGTATCCCGTGTACTTAACTTAACAATAAGCTTTTGATGTTCAATTTATGTATCAAGCATGTCCGGTGGTGCTAGGAATTCAGTTGCTCTAATTCAGTTCATTATCAATTACCTTGATCAGTTCCATCATTATCGGTTCACGTTCACAGTTGCTAATTCACCGAAATGTCCTGATCCCATCCGAGTTATAAATATTAACAAAACCTTCAATAGTTTAATCAGTACGCTATTTCTATCATACTACATCTATTCATCTATCCTATTTAACAGAGGTTTCTATATCACGATTACATCGAGCCACTCGAAGATAATTTCCAATTTCATTTGCTTAGTTCAATTCTAATATCAACTTTACATTCTGCTTATACCAGTATCAACATAACTGATTCTATAATTATCCAATCATGGTTGATGTGTCTCAAGTGATCTTTTATCTGAATTGATTTCTAATTATCTCTTACTAATAAATAAACATTCATGATCTGTAATCGATTCCCCGTTGTCACTGTTTAGTCTACTCACCGGGTACACCGGTGTTAACCAACCACCGTCCGATTATTATTATCATACTAGTTAATACACATGCAATACAGTGTTTAAAGGAATCAGGGATAGACTTTACCCACTTAACGATTTTCAGGTTAAGTAACTTCAATGTTCATCACAGACGGATATATGGTATTAGCTGATTAACAATTTCTATCAAAGCACGGCGTTTAATTATTCGGTTCTTAATTCTAGTAAATACTCGTAACATATACATGATGCTCAGAATTCCACAAACACATAACTTATGTGGCATTTGACTATGTTCATCCATACCAATACACTTACAGGCGCTTAATGGTCATGTCTATACGAATTATAAATGGCAAGACACAACTTGACATCAATGTTCTTACACACATATACGTAACATATCTGTGATTTATTATTCGGATACCCTATTTGAATTTTTATTCCATAACACCAATTCGCAATTACAATAACTGTCACAATCATCTTTTTAATGATGTAATCTCTTAATTCTAATGAATCAATATAATCAATAATTTCCCAATAACAATTATTGCTAAATTGGGGAAAATCAGACTTAAGTTAGGACTTCCACTCACCGGGTATACCAATAAATTTTGAACACCCAATATCATATATTGATACACCAGATGTGTAGCTCTCGTTTTCACGATCACAACGGCTCAAGAATCGCCTGAATTCGACTTCGGATGACCAAGATATCGTTCGGAAACCAAAAATCAATATAAAAGGTTAGATACGTAATAACTGAAAATTTTCAGGGGGCTTTTTGTAATTTTTCAGGGGCCCCAAAGTAATTTATAATCTCACAGGGGTTAAAATGAAATTTTACCTTTATCGAGTCAGGTTTGGGTGCACACGGGTCGGGTTTGGGTTGAACCCGAAACCCAAACCCGTTTGAATTTTTAACCCAAACGCAGTAGCAGCAGCAGCGCGCGCTGCTGCCGCCCTTGCGGCGCGCGGCGCCCGCCACCCGGCCGGCCCGCCGGGGCGGCTGCCTCATCAGCACCGCTCTGGCTCCCCTGGCCGCCTGAGGGCCCCACACAGAGAGGGGGGAGAGAGAGAGATAGGGGTGGGGGCTGGTGTTTCCCCCCACTGTCGGCCCTGCGCCGGCCAGCCTACAGCGCCGCCGGCGCCCGGCCGCTGGCGCCTGGCCGCCGGTCAGGCCGCCGGTCGAGAGAGGGAGTGAGGGAGGGAGAGAGAGGAAGATGAGAGTGAGAGAGAGAGTTTTATTTCTCTCCCCCCACCTACTCCCACCTACTCTCCATACATCCCATACCTCCCATACTTCCCATTCCTCCCATACTCCATCAATCAAGTCTTATTTTATATTTTATATTTTTATTTTCTTTCTTTCTTCATTTCTCCAATCCCTTAATAAAATCAAAAATTAGGATTAAATACCAATACCCGGTATTCAAAATACGAGTATTTCATGCAATATATACACCCGTGCATTTCATATATTTTTCCGTATTCTTTATTCATTATAATTAATATTAAAAGAATATCCGGTAATATACCGATTACCGATCTCCTTATCAGTATAATTCGAAAGAGTAGGAATATACCGAATAATACATATTTATAATATTCGAG
Organism: Agave tequilana; assembly: GCA_038442645.1. Lineage (NCBI taxonomy): Eukaryota > Viridiplantae > Streptophyta > Magnoliopsida > Asparagales > Asparagaceae > Agave > Agave tequilana. The sequence continues at coordinate 84,202 of JAVJIF010016767.1, read as the reverse complement.
TGTTACACATACTTATATCGGCGTACAAACAAACATAAATATCAATGTTTCCTCATATCATTAATCGGTATGCTTTATAAAAATTTATATCCATTCTGAATTTCCACAAATGAATTACTGAGAATTATTTAACACAGAAACAAATAGTTTAAAAATCATAAAAATTCATGAAAAATATTTTTAACCCATCGACAATATATTAACGCAGAGTTTAATAACCCGGGTGTTACAAGCACCCTCAGTCCAGCTCACTCCGCGACTGAAGTCCTCACTTCACTCGGAGACCCGTGTCTCTCGGCCCAGCTCACTCTGCATTTGAAGTCCTCGCTTCACTCGAAGACAACGCCTCTCAGCCCAGGACACTCCGTGACTGAAATCCTCACTACACTCGGAGGGCAAATGTTTGTACGCTCGGAAAGGAAGACATTCTCCAGAGACGATATTGCATACATGTTATGTTCTTGCCGTCCGAAATCAAGCCTCCGAAGGAGCATGGTCATTTCACAAAACAAAGCCGGCAAGATCTAAACAAACACTTTCATTTCAAAAATTTACTACTTTCATTATAAAAAATTTCGGTTACATCCATTCAAATATATACTCGGTTACATCTAACAAGAGTAACACGAGGTTTATCACATATCTGTGTTTGCCTTTTCTGAAAGGGAATACAAACAATCCTAACTCGGACTCGCCAACCAAGAAATTTATATTGAAGTAAATAAAGATTTGTTAGTCGGGAGACGCTTCGCGTAGGCGCGATCCTATTGTTCACACCTTTCACAAATCCCTAGTTGTCTGCCGGTAAAGCGACGGAATTCAACAGGAGTACAGAAGGCCAAACTAAGGGATCAGAACCATCATCAAGAATGCCCTACGCTCTCGCCTCATACACGCTATAAGGAAAGAGAGGTGCCACGCCTCAACTCCAGTCCGACCTGATCTGATCAAAGACCAGACATACAGACAGACCAGGTAGAAGCAAGGGCCCTACCTGTCCTTCCTAATAGCTGGGCCTTGTCACGGAAATTGAAGTGATGTGACAAGGTCATCACGAAAACCGATCTGACGTGTTCACCATCTCCACCATCTCCATCTTCTCCCTCTCCTTCCTCCATCGGATGAAGAAGAAGAATGACATAATCTATCAGAACAAGAAGTTTAGGGGGAAAGAACTCTGAAGATGAGCTAACTACTTTCAAAATCCTCCCTATTTATAGATGAAGCAGCCGAACCATCTCATATTCAAATTTCAACCACATCCAAAAAGTCGGTTTGCATCCCAAATTTTTCGGCATGTTAAATCCACCAGATACGATCTGCCTCTACTACACGATCTCGTCCATCATGAAGTCAGGATTTTGGTCATTAATTTGCTACCTGTCTTCACCCACTCCAATTTTCAAGGAAGGCTCAGAATACGAAAAAGTACTTTGACAAGTCCCTTCAAAGTACAAGCAACGCCTCAAGAGCCAAATTAGTTTGCTTCACTCTTTCTCTGGAACTTGGAGAAAGAGGAAGCGGAGAGGCATCTGTAGTGGTCAATTTTCGGCCTGCACCAGGATCAATACATGTGTCTCATCTCATCAAGAATTCCTGAAGACAGACAACAAGGCACGCCGAACAAAGCTTCTTCCTGAGAACATCACCTAGCTGTTCTTGCCCCGAGGACATTTATCATCCCGAGGAATCCACTGCCCCGAGGACATTCATCATCCCGAAGAATCCATTGCCCCGAGGACGCTCCGCCTTCTGAGAGCGTTGCCACTCCAAGATCAATCATTCCCGTCCCGAACAAGATGGTCGCAGCAACCGACCTCATTGATATCCGCCTACAGTCTAAAGTTCATTACGCCGTCAGGTCATCTCACGTTTTAAAATTTGCAACAACTCTTATTTCGGCGCATACTGTTACAGATGGTAGTAGAAATCACTCTCACAATCAAAAGTATAATCCTGGTCGTTATGAAAGAATCGCAAGGTGTAAATCATGCGGTTATTGAAATCCACATGACACGCACTGCCAATGAAGACTCCTCGGGTATATATAAATTGGGAGATTGACAAAGAGAAAAGGCCAGGACTTCCCATAAAAGGCTGATACGACCAACACTATAAGGATCAGCCACCAGAAAAAAGAAAGAGATCAGACTCTAAAAATCCAAAGAATCCTCCTCCTAAGGGTCTGTTTGGTTGTCGTAATTGGTCGTAATTCGTAAGTCGTAATTGATAAGTCTTTTACAGTTGTAATTGAGTTACATGCATGTAAGTTTTACGGTGTTTGGTTAGTAATATAAAGTTTTAAGTGAGAAAGTGTATTGTATTTTACTGTGTTTGGTTGTCATAATGTGTAAGTCGTAAAAGAAAAAATTGACCACAAAATTAACTATTTGGTGATTTAAAAAGTTTTAATATTGCAAATAAATACTAAAAATGTTAAATATTAAAAAATAATATTAACAAAAAATAATACAAATTTGCATGACCACAAAGTTAACTGTAAGTAGGTTGTAAGTGAGTTGTAATTGGGTCGCAAGTGAGTAATAGTTGAGTTGCATAAGTGTTTTACGAATTACGGTCCAAACAAACAACGTAGTTGTAATTGGGTTGTAAGTCATTTACGAATTACGGATTTTTACGATTTTTACGACGAAACAAACAGCCCTAAAACTGCTATTCCACTGTAATCTGCTACGAGACGACCACAGATTTCTTACTCTAGAGAATTCACTGTAGCCTCTTGAAAATAGTGAATTATTTCCCCCCTCCTTGTGATTTTCTCAAATTGAGTTTTCACGTAAAATTATGTGTCTTTACATTACTTTATTATTCTCTCTCACAAATTCCGTTACAATTTAAGTGTAGATAAATTTCCCTCGGAATTTACCCCTACACTTGCGATATTATTGATGAAATTTTCTATATAGGTGGTTGTTTAGTTTACCATTTTTTGGAGTTGTAACACCCCGCTCCCGGAATACGTACTTAGTTGCGTATTCATATTTTCTGATCGTATTTTTGGTTTACTTCCTGTATTTGTTTTGTATTATGAATTATTTATATGATCGTTTTGTCTTGGATCCGGATTCACGGACTCGGAGTCAGCCCTAGTCTGAACCGAGGATCCGATCCTAGGGTATTACTCGATTTGGTATTTCTAGTATTTAGATTTGACCAATTTCAGTTTTAAACATTGTTTTCCAATATTTTAGATTTTTATGATTTTCTGGAATTTTCCTGAATTAAGTTGTAAATCTTCAAAACCGGTGTCAATGTTTGACTTCGGGATTTTTATCTTCAAAATGAGATTGAATTTCTGAAAACCGATTTCACTAAAAATCTTTATATAATATTTATTATTTTTGAGATTTTTGGAAAGCTTTCTGAGTTACTTTATTTTTTGGGTTTTTCTTAAGTTTTCGGTGTTTTCTCAGATACCGGAATTTTATCCAGATATTTTACTCTTTTTCCATTTTTCTCTCTCCTCGCTAAACGCGAGTTCCACCAACTCGGATTCAGCTTTTAATGCAGAGATCCTCTCCTTACTGCATTTAATGCATTTCAGATCAACTCCCATCAAGTCATTATGACTTTTGTCCTTTTGTTAAACGCAGTATTCGCGTTTTTCCCAAACGCGAGTTTTCATCCTCGCGTCTGGGCAATTGCCAGACGCGAGTCCTTGTGCATGGGGACGCAGCCTTTTCATTTTGCAAGAGACGCAAGTCTCATTGCATGTAAGAAATCCCAATGGCAACTTGTAATATTTCCAAACTTTTTATATATATATACACCCCCACCGCTTCGTCGGGTCGACATGCATTTTACTCCATGTTTTCATGTATTATGTATTGGGCTGAGTCCCAGTATTTGTGTATGGCCGAGTGCCAATGACTGGACATGTATTGCTCTGTGACGAATGCTTATATTAGGCTAGTTTAATTCTTGTACATATACCATGCCTGTGTTGTATTTTACTGCTTTATACCATGCGTGGCCGACCCTTCGTGGTCGTTGGACTCTGGGTTTCTGCCCACTTCTGGGATGGCTGGTAGCCACCGAGAGTGCGCTTAAACCCCGAGCGTACTTGACCTCCGGACCCTTCAGCCTCCGGTCTCTCACTATCTCGAAAGGGAAGTGATTGGGACCGTCAGGTCTTTCCGTCCTTCAGCCTCCGGTCTCTCACTATCTCGAAAGGGAAGTGATTGGGACCATCAGGTCTTTCCGTCCTTCAGCCTCCGGTCTCTCACTATCTCGAAAGGGAAGTGATTGGGACCGTCAGGTCTCTCCGTCCTTCAGCCTTCGGTCTCTCACTATCTCGAGAGAGACGTGATTGGGACCGTCAGGTTTCTCAGCTCCGCCTGGTTATCATGACCAGCGTTCAGCGCTTTACCACTAGATTCGTCTAGGCGAGATGCTGCCGGATTTTCTACTCGCACCTTAAGCCGAGTTGTCCTGGTAACCTTGCCAGACGCTCCAGTGTTAAATACTGTTTGCTGTCTGTACCTCCAGCTTGCTCAGCTCCGCTTGGTTGTGCTCAGCTACTACTTTATCACATGCCATGTATTTACCTGATATGTTAACACTTGATATGCTGTACTTAATATCTGTCATTTTCATGTTAACCTAGCACTGGACATGCTAATACTTGGCAAGACCCCTTGTTATGACATGACTTGCCACCGGACTAATATCAATCTCTTGACATGATTGGTCACCTGCCAAATATCATCCTCCTGTCATGCTATCATTTGACACCCGGCATGATATACTTGCCTCTTGACATATTAATACTTGACCTGTGATTTTCACATTTACGGGAATACTATATTTGTTATCCTGCATTACATGCAGTGACTTGAATCTTGTACTTGTTATCCTGTATTATATATACAGTGACCTGAATCTACAAGTACTCATGTACTCCTGAATTCCTGATCATGTCCTGTTCTTGTTATTTTCCCGTAAATTGATAATTACACAACAAATTCTAATAAGACAACTTGCACCTGGTTTGGGGGAAACTGATGGGCCCTGATTAATCATGTTTATGGTGGTCTTATCGAGCCGCGCGTGGCCACATACTTGAGGGATCACCTGGCGGCCACCAGGGATTCCGTGGGGTGTGCTGGCACCCCTACTCCTATTCATTCCTGCCGGGTATGCACACGCCCTAGGCCTATTTCTATGGGATCTGCGATACTCTATTCCTGTTCGGGCGTAAATAAGTCCCGGTACCTAGCGGTACGTTCCGGCTCAGCACCGGATACTCCTGAACCGTTGTCCCGGGCATGTACGGGGCCCATCCGAAACATGATTCATCGAACTTTATAGTTTCCAAATAACTTGCTATATAAGTTGTGAGTGGAAGTATGTGGAATGGGACACATACTGAAGCCTGGAACTTAGACGGCTCCAATTATAATAAGATGCTAATAAACAATTTGCTGTGTCGTTTTGTAACTCGGGTTGTATGTGCTTGGATTATGGTGACATGGGATAAAGGTATATAGATGAGGTTTCCTTATTTGGATTATTCCTTCGAGGTACTAGTCTCATGGGGCCGTGACCTAAGTTTGTACAATCGGTTTTGCTCGTAATCGGTTTTATTCGATTTTATCGGTTTTTATCGGTTTTATGTTAGTTTAGGAGATATCTGGTGTTGCCCTATCTACTTTACTTCTCATCTCTTATCTTATCATACCATGAGTAGTTCCTGCTTGATATCATTTGTTTTATATCTATTTGCTCCTGCATGCTTACCTATGCTCGCCACTTGGCATTCGTACCACCACTCGCCTGGGGAGTTCTATCTGACTCCCTTGGATCCTCATGTCCAGGTCATGGAGCTTGGAGCGTGTGGATTCCCCCAGTTGCTGATCAGAGTGGCGCAGCGGTAGCGTGGATCTCCAGCAGACCATCCGAGCTCTATCCTTTCAGGCCCCCTGTGCGCCTCTCGAGTTTTCCTTTTGTAAACTCGTGAGTGCCTTTTATACTGTTCACTCTTGTACATCCCTTTGCATTCTCGCATTTACGCATATCAGTGATGTAATATTCATGTAATATTGTATCACCTCTGGTGATAACCTTGTAATTGTACTCATATGTTGGAATGTATAATGCACCACTTGCTTCCGCACTCTGATTCTTGCATGTACTGACGCTTAGCGTATATACGTGAGGGTATTTCTGACCTGCGTATATACGTCGCAGTAATGTCTCCTTACCCGCCGGGATCGGGGCGTTACAGAGTGGTATCAGAGCCTAGGCTCTCGCATCCTCAGTACGTCCAGATGGCAAATTAATGGTAAAGAAATTTGCAACTGGAATGCATGAGTCCTGATTATACACTCCAACTACAAGTGCAGAGTTATCTATTCTTTCTTGATCATTCTTCCTTGATTCCTAGTCCCTTCCATCTTTTCCCTATTTTGGTTTTTCGAAGCCTTTATACCAACTTAAGATATGAATAGACTAGAGAGGTAGCGGCTGGTTCTAGATGATGCTATGACATGATCTCTTCGGCTAACTCTATGAAGCTCGGTATTCTCAGGATTGATCCACGATTGGGTTATCTTCCCGAAGTTGGTATTTGGATTTCTCTACGACTCTTATATATTATTGGCTATAGTCTTCGGAGTGATCGATGCCTGGTCTTCAGAATTCTTAACTATCGGTCTTCTTTATTTATGCTCAGTATTATCAGGGTTTTCTTTATCTTCAGTATTCTGGCTCATTCTTGGAGCGACATTAAGTAGGCAGTACAGCGGGAATTCTATTGCAAAGCTATGTTATCAGTCAGTATTATTCGGCATCGTTCGAAGACTTATACAGCCGGAAGTGCAGAAGAAGTCTACATTCTGATTATTGCTCAGTCAACTTGAGAGCCCTACCTATAGTGCTTCATATCTTAATTGGTATAATTCCCGTCCATGTCCCCTTTGTGTTCATTTTACCCCTCATCGAAATTGCGAGGACGCAATTTTTTGTAAAGTGGGTGGAATGTAACACCCCGCTCCCGGAATACGTACTTAGTTGCGTATTCATATTTTCTGATCGTATTTTTGGTTTACTTCCTGTATTTGTTTTGTATTATGAATTATTTATATGATCGTTTTGTATTGGATCCGGATTCACGGACTCGGAGTTAGCCCTAGTCTGAACCGAGGACCCGATCCTAGGGTATTACTCGATTTGGTCTTTCTAGTATTTAGATTTGACCAATTTCAGTTTTAAACATCGTTTTCCAATATTTTAGATTTTCTATGATTTTCTGGAATTTTCCTGAATTAAGTTGTAAATCTTCAAAACCGGTGTCAATGTTTGACTTCGGGATTTTTATCTTGAAAATGAGATTGAATTTCTGAAAACCGATTTCACTAAAAATCTTTATATAATATTTATTATTTTTGAGAATTTTTGGAAAGCTTTCCGAGTTACTTTATTTTTCGGGCTTTTCTTAAGTTTTCGGTGTTTTCCCAGATACCGGAATTTTATCCAGATATTTTACTCTTTTTCCATTTTTCTCTCTCCTCGCTAAACGCGAGTTCCACCAACTCGAATTCAGCTTTTAATGCAGAGATCCTCTCCTTACTGCATTTAATGCATTTCAGATCAACTCCAATCAAGTCATTATGACTTTTGTCCTTTTGTTAAACGCAGTATTCGCGTTTTTCCCAAACGCGAGTTTTCATCCTCGCGTCTGGGCAATTGCCAGACGCGAGTCCTTGTGCATGGGGACGCAGCCTTTTCATTTTGCAAGAGACGCAAGTCTCATTGCATGTAAGAAATCCCAATGGCAACTTGTAATATTTCCAAACTTTTATATATATATACACCCCCCACTCCTTCTCTCTTTCATTTCTCTTCTTCTTCTTCATTTTGCAGCCAACAGAGAAGCCTCCAGCAGCCAAGAACTCTTGTTCCCTCCTTTGGCCACCCATTTCTCCACCATTTTTCCCTCCATTTTCACCATCAACACCACCAACTTCTTCACTTCTTTCTCCTCCATCTCCTCTATTCCAACAACCCCAACACTATCTTTTCCACCTTCTTCTTCCTCATTCTCCATCATGAACCCATTAAGTTCCAAAGTTTCACCACCCTCTCCACTACCATATACACCACCTTGGCCACCAACGATCACGCCGTCTTCCTCTCCTCGGCGTGCTCTTTCCAACGGACCAACTCTTCGCTCCCCGAAACCCTTTTTGTAAAACTTCAATCTTTCATTTTGTACTACACTTGCACCCCCATAGTTGCTTGGGCTTGGGCTTGAGCTACCGGATTCCGGCCACCCCGGTGACCGCCGGCCATCACCAGCCACCATCCCCCCTTTCTCTTTTCATTTTTTCCTTCTTTCATTCTTTCCTTTCCTTCTTTCTTTTCTTCACTTCTTTCTTTCTTTTTCATTATTTACATTTCCTGCGTCCCCTCTCCCTCATTCCCTGTGTCCCTCTCTAACCCTGCGTCTCTCTCATTTTTCCCTGTCTCTCTCTTTCTCTCTGTTAATTGCTAGACGCGGATCTCACCCCCGCGTCTAGGCAATTCTTTAACGTGATCCACGCGTTCTTGTATCAACGCGACGCGGAAGTTCATGCTCGCGTCTGCGTTCTCCTCGCGTCCTGACTTGAACGCGGGTCTCGAACCCAGCGTTTGTAGCATTTATGCAACGCGAACCCCGCGTCTGCGACTCCCGCGTCTCACTCTCAAAACCCGCGTCTCCCTGTGCACTCTCTCTTTCCATATACTTCTCTCTCTAGGTTTCTCTCTCTCTTTCTCTCTAACTCTTTCTCTCTCCTCTTCACTTTCTCTCTCTAAAAATATTTATATATTATTATATTTTATGGCGCGTGCGCGAGTTCCATGGATTTCAGAGTTTTCGGCTCTTCCGGAGATTTAGGCGAGTGTCCTCGCTCTCGCCTCCATTTGGGTTTCCCCGCTTCGTCGGGTCAACATGCATTTTACTCCATGTTTTCATGTATTATGTATTGGGCTGAGTCCCTGTATTTGTGTATGGCCGAGTGTCAATGACTGGACATGTATTGCTCTGTGACGAATGCTTGTATTAGGCTAGTTTAATTCTTGTACATATACCATGCCTGTGTTGTATTTTACTGCTTTATACCATGCGTGGCCGACCCTTCGTGGTCGTTGGACTCTGGGTTTCTGCCCACTCCTGGGATGGCTGGTAGCCACCGAGAGTGCGCTTAAACCCCGAGCGTACTTGACCTCCGGACCCTTCAGCCTCCGGTCTCTCACTATCTCGAAAGGGAAGTGATTGGGACCGTCAGGTCTTTCCGTCCTTCAGTCTCCGTTCTCTCACTATCTCGAAAGGGAAGTGATTGGGACCGTCAGGTCTCTCCGTCCTTCAGCCTTCGGTCTCTCACTATCTCGAGAGAGACGTGATTGGGACCGTCAGGTTTCTCAGCTCCGCCTGGTTATCATGACCAGCGTTCAACGCTTTACCACTAGATTCGTCTAGGTGAGATGCTGCCGGATTTTCTACTCGCACCTTAAGCCGAGTTGTCCGGTAACCTTGTCAGACGCTCCAGTGTTAAATACTGTTTGCTGTCTGTACCTCCAGCTTGCTCAGCTCCGCTTGGTTGTGCTCAGCTACTACTTTATCACATGCCATGTATTTACCTGATATGTTAACACTTGACATGCTGTACTTAATATCTGTCATTTTCATGTTAACCTAGCACTGGACATGCTAATACTTGGCAAGACCCCTTGTTATGACATGACTTGCCACCGGACTAATATCAATCTCTTGACATGATTGGTCACCTGCCAAATATCATCATCCTGTCATGCTATCACTTGACACCCGGCATGATATACTTGCCTCTTGACATAATAATACTTGACCTGTGATTTTCACATTTACGGGAATACTATATTTGTTATCCTGCATTACATGCAGTGACTTGAATCTTGTACTTGTTATCCTCTATTATATATACAGTGACCTGAATCTACAAGTACTCATGTACTCCTGAATTCCTGATCATGTCCTGTTCTTGTTATTTTCCCGTAAATTGATAATTACACAACAAATTCTAATAAGACAACTTGCACCTGGTTTGGGGGAAACTGATGGGCCCTGATTAATCATGTTTATGGTGGTCTTATCGAGCCGCGCGTGGCCACATACTTGAGGGATCACCTGGCGGCCACCAGGGATTCCGTGGGGTGTGCTGACACCCCTACTCCTGTTCATTCCTGCCGGGTATGCACACGCCCTAGGCCTAATTCTATGGGATCTGCGATACTCTATTCCTGTTCGGGCGTAAATAAGTCCCGGTACCTAGCGGTACGTTCCGGCTCAGCACCGGATACTCCTGAACCGTTGTCCCGGGCATGTACGGGGCCCATCCGAAACATGATTCATCGAACTTTATCAGTTTCCAAATAACTTGCTATATAAGTTGTGAGTGGAAGTATGTGGAATGGGACACATACTGAAGCCTGGAACTTAGACGGCTCCAATTATAATAAGATGCTAATAAACAATTTGTTGTGTCGTTTTGTAACTCGGGTTGTATGTGCTTGGATTATGGTGACATGGGATAAAGGTATATAGATGAGGGTTTCCTTGTTTGGATTATTCCTTCGAGGTACTAGTCTCATGGGGCCGTGACCTAAGCTTGTACAATCGGTTTTGCTCGTAATCGGTTTTATTCGATTTTATCAGTTTTTATCGGTTTTATGTTAGTTTAGGAGATATCTGGTGTTGCCCTATCTACTTTACTTCTCATCTCTTATCTTATCATACCATGAGTAGTTCCTGCTTGATATCATTTGTTTTATATCTACTTGCTCCTGCATGCTTACCTATACTCGCCACTTGGCATTCGTACCACCACTCGCCTGGGGAGTTCTATCTGACTCCCTTGGATCCTCATGTCCAGGTCATGGAGCTTGGAGCGTGTGGATTCCCCCAGTTGCTGATCAGAGTGGCGCAGCGGTAGCGTGGATCTCCAGCAGACCATCCGAGCTCTATCCTTTCAGGCCCCCTGTGCGCCTCTCGAGTTTTCCTTTTGTAAACTCGTGAGTGCCTTTTATACTGTTCACTCTTGTACATCCCTTTGCATTCTCGCATTTGCGCATATCAGTGATGTAATATTCATGTAATATTGTGTCACCTCTGGTGATAACCTTGTAATTGTACTCATATGTTGGAATGTATAATGCACCACTTGCTTCCGCACTCTGATTCTTGCATGTACTGACGCTTAGCGTATATACGTTAGGGTATTTCTGACCTGCGTATATACGTCGCAGTAACGTCTCCGTACCCGCCGGGATCGGGGCGTTACAGGAGTATTTATTGTTAGAGATATTAGAAATGGTTGGTCATGACCTAATTCCTTTGTGTATGAGGGTGGGGGCATGGCAATTAGGACTCTCGATTCTAATGAAAATAAACAAGTAAAAAGATCATACAGATCACTTAAACTATTTCCCAAAGATTTCCTCCAGAAACCCCCAATTTTGGACTCAAGTCCTGATTGAAAGAGACATCAGACCCGATTTATTTGATTAGTTTGTAAAATCACTTGACTGTTTTTTTTCAAAAGAAAATAAACTATTCTCTCTATTGAATATCGATAGCATTCTTTTACAGAAAAATTTGGTGACAATTTTAGCACCCTTTGCTACAAAATTTCATCGAAAAACAGAGTCCCTCTCTCAATTTGAGTGCAGTAAGTAAAATTGACATAACTAGGTGCAGCGTGAGCCATTATATTATACAAAGTTTGCCTGTATTACTCCCTGATTTTTAGAGTCCCTTATGAAGGCACATAACAAGAAAGTAATGTCTCACAGCACTCAGCCCCACAATTACTCAGGCTCAAGTGCAGAGCCTTAACCTGAAGTTTTGATGGTATTATATTAGATCCAGTCTGTACGTTGTTCATTACTTGATCATGAATATCTTAGACTGTGTCCATAATGTGTGCAGGCATGCCATATAGCCTTTAGGTTTCTAGAAGCCGCAACATACCTTATTAGCAATTTGGTATTAGGATTTGAGTTGTGAGTTGCACAATCTGCACTAATCCATCTCTTGTTTTAATATAATTATCTTTCAGTCGCCACTCGTAGATGTAGGACATTTGTGCCAAACCACACAAATAGAGTGATTTTATGCACAGTAATTATTTTTTGTTTTATCTTGATCCTGTAATGTTGTGAACCTAATTTTGTGATGCAAAGCAATCAAAATTGGTAATATCAATAAGATTCCTTTTTTAGTCTAGCAATCTGTCAATAAGAATTTTAATATCAAAGCACTTTGTAACAGAAAGTTTCTCAATAAGTTCAGTAATGAACCTTGGAGTTCCTGATTTACAAAAGCATGGACAGCGTGGCCCTTTGACTCAACCATCAAAATTGGCCGCCTTCCACGTTTTAGAAATCCTTCACTTTCATCTACATACAAACTAGATAAATAATTTTAAGACAGATTAGCATATCAGTGTAAAGATATGAAGTGAACGTAATCAGTATCCAATTTTAGTGCGCAAACATATAAAACATATATATTAAAGCCCAGACATATTTGCCAACAGCTCAGGCAAAGTGATGCAAAGTAACCATTTACATTTATGGCGAGGAAAAAAAGAAATTCCAACTCCAACTTCTTCTCCTACATGCTAAAGGACTTTGCAGTTCCTATTGGAATAGCAAAATGCTGCCTTGGATACCATACCAAATCATCATTCATATTGACCAACTATAATTTCTGGAAGTTGCTACGTGAGTGTGCGCGCCGTGTGTGTGCGTGCGCGCACCATGTGTGTGGTGTTCGTCGCGCGCGCGCGTGTTTTTTTTTTTTTTTTTTTTTTTTTTTTGGGGGGGGGGGGGGGGGGGGGGTGGCATCTACACCAAGGAAAACAATTTGAAATATATGAAAAGGCTTTCTAGTTTCTAAGTCTGAAATCAGACCTTGTCGTATACCAAAGATAATCAGTAAAATCCTTCGTCGTATTAATATGATCAACAAATCCATTTTTGACAAAATCAGCTTCTCCCCAAACCCCTGCCTTCTCCATGAAAGTTTCCCACTGGATTCCTCTTGAACCTTCCTGTGGAGATGTCAATGCTGTTTCTAGAATTCCAGGAACCATCTCTACTATAGAGTTCTGAGATCGAACCTGGAGAGAATTTCTCCGAATTAGTATTCATGGAAAAGGAACATGTGAGAGAACGGCAAAAAATGACGTGTGGGTGGGTATCCAATCATCCTTTGTAATATTAATGTAGATAATAAAAACTGCATCAGCATATTTTATCACATTAGTATTCTTTATTCCCGGAGTAAAGAGAAGGTTTTTACAGTAGTAAATGGTGTCACCATGCATGTTGAGAATGAAAACCTAATATTCATTGGTCTACAATTTATGGGTTTTATTATCCCCAAAGATGTAAGTCAGCAACACGCATTTAAATGCGAAGGCTGGTGATGCTCTGTATTTTTGGTTCAACGTATTTCTATGAAGTAAACCACTCGGTGCATCAAATACATAACACCGCATACCAAGAGTGAGTGGAAATGGACTTTGAAGAGACTCAATTACATTAACAGAATGTCTGGTTTTTCAGCTTTCAATTATTACTATTAGCATCACTCGCATCTAAGATGAATTATATTTAATTGACTTGTGTGTACTAAGATCATTTAAAAGATTCTGAAATGACAGACTATTAAACCAGGCACTCAAGTGCAAAATGTTTGTTTTACATTTCATGTTCATTTTTTGATGATGTCAGTTATATCTGTGTATACACTGTGTCATTATATCCTTTGTATACATTGTGTCATTGTGAATACTGGACAGGATGTGCTTTGATACTCCTATCTTGGGGTTAATTTGGAAATAACACATGTTATACTTTGGACCTTGCTAATGCCAAAACAAAGGCTTATTGTACAATGATGATACTGACAAAAGTAAAAAGAGAGAGTAGATAAACCTTTGCAGTATTGAATGCCACATTCTTGCAGTCTGGAAGAATACTAACTGACCAAGCTGGAAGGTGATATGATTTGTTCCGGAAAACTATAACTGTGTCATTTGCGTCATCCATATTAGCAAGGAATGCCGTGCATGTTCCTGTGGAATTTGTATAAACATTGGCCTGTACAAGCAAAAAGAGCCCATAGATATTAAAAATTCATATGTCAAACTAAGATGTGGTAAACATATTCTACTTGGCATGTTGGTGCATAAGGTTGCCACATCTTCATATTTTCCCTTCTGGATTCTTTCTTAATGGAAGAAAATTCAGCAAGGCTGCTGTCTAGTTGCATGAAATTAAACTGTATGAGAAATTAGGTAAGCATCCCTACCAACCAACTAGCCTACTAGAATATGTGGTAAGCCTCTCTCTTGCCCAATTTTTTTCGTCAGTTATTTGACAACAATTTAGAGGGTCGATCACTAGCCTGAGCTTGTGTTCCATAGCCTCAACCACTTCGACTGATAAAAGCTAGATGGTGGTGCTGGCGGCAGTGGCACGGGGGGTTGTGGAAGTTGCCTGGTGGTGGTGGTGATGGTGGTGTTTGTGTCATTTATGATAGCAGGTCAGGATTTATGACTTGAAAATATGGTCTCTTAGCTGTCATTAGTGTTTCACCAGGTGAAGGTGAATACGGGGAAATACTTGAAGACAGTAATCATTAGTGCCCAATTTTACACTTCACGTAACTAATAGATAAAAATTGGGTGCACCCAAATATTTGGAGTAACATTAATCCTTAATCTATCACACATATAAAGAATCTTGATACCAGAAACTTTGTACTGCACCTCTTGGAGAGGACCAAGCGGCACAACTGTCGTTTCTCCATGGAGCAACGCATGCTCACATAATTTAATAGATTTGTGAAGGTCCTTCAAGTGTGCCCATTTTGGTAGCCTTGGCAACCCTGAAAATCCAGTAATATGTCACTGTATAGGAAACTTAAAGCAGGTTGTTTTGTATCATTCACAGTGAAGATTTTGCGCTTAAAGCTTTACTATGGATAAAATAGAAATGGCAGCATTGTGCCACCAGAAGCAGAAAGAAGCTCACCATATTCATCGATGGGTGCATCATAATCATAGCTTGTTGTGATGAACGGTCCCCCAGAAGTGCGGCCAAAGTTTGTTCCGCCATGATACTTCACAGACAAAATAAATCATCAATCTAAGGCAGATTCTAAATGGAATAAATAATTATCCATACATAAAAATCTTGCACTTTTTATTTCCTTTTCGTCTTCAAAAAGGTTATCATCAAAACATACCATATAGTAGTTTTGAAGACTACCACCTTTCTGAAAGAAACGGGCAACAGCAAAAGCAATATCTTCAGGTGGTCTGTGAGGATTTCTGGCCCCAAAAGTTTGAAACCTGAAGAGATAAAGAACCTCATAAGATGACCAAATTAGATTAGGCACCGGATCAATGGATTAAGTAATCAAATTGCTAGTAGTCAGCAAAAAGAAACGAATAGAAGGTAGAATTTCAAGATATCATCACTTTTTTAAGATGTAACCAACTTGTTACAATGCCAAGCTCACTAAAGTTGAAGAAAGTGGCTAATTCTCTTAGAACCCATTCAACCTATAAGAGGAAACAGCCTACAGGCATTTCTCCCAAAAAAAAAAGAAGGGAAAAAACAAAACGAATAGAGGAAACTCATACAGGACCATGTTTCTGTTTTCAACATATGACTAAACCAATTTTGTACCACCCACTTGTCTACTTTCATGAACAAGTGCTGGTCTAGGTTCTGGGCGTGTATTCAATCATTAGATCCTTAAAGGGTTGAGTATTCAGTAAATTAGCCCCACACTCTTTACTCGTCATAATTGGGTCCACATCACATGTGGAATTACAAAAAGAATTAATATACGATAACATGAGTACAATAGTCGCAAATGTAATTAATAATTTGGATTATCCAATATCTATATCCACTAGAATCTTGAACCCATTTTGAAATTGGACTTTAGATGACAAACTTAAAAACAAGTTGAGAAAAACAGCAATTATCAGTAAAAAAAAAAAAAATACATCCTGTTTGATGGCATATCTGGACTTTTGGCAGTGTACACACTATTGGGTCGTGGACGGCGCGCGAGCGCGCGCGCGTGTGTGTGGGAGGGGGGGGGGTGGTTGTTGGATTGGGAAAATAGAAAGATCATGAGGGATAAAGGTTTACAGAAATGAAGAGGCAATTAGGAACTGGATATATAAACATACACTGAAAATAAAAGTGTTATACTTTTTCGCTTAAGTAGGTAGTTCCAATGGATAGGAGTGAGACTGTCCAGATCGGGTATTATATATAAAAATCGTATCCTAATCTCATGAGTTAACGGGCAGGTCCGGGTCGGGCCTAGAACCATACCACTGAAGCAGGACAACAAGAAACCAAATTTCTTTCTTTTGCTTTAGGTCTGCTCATCTGAGAATTTGAGGACTTTTGAATGGGATTTTGTGGTTAAATAGAGTTGTAAAAGCTAAATGTAGTGGAGGGTTAAGGGTTTAGGGATGTTTTATGAGGAAAAGATAATCAAATAACATAAAAAAGTGGGTGTTTGGTCTAGTTTAGAACTAGAAAGATGAACAGCAACTAAATGAAGGTAGGCTTTAATTAGGGTTGAAATAAGTGCAAACCTATTGACTTATGTATTGTTTAGGCGACAAAAGAAAATAATGTGAAACGAAAGAGGGCTCTAAGGCTTTTGGGAAAAGATGAGAGATGAAAGAAAAATAACTCAAGATTACCTAATGGATAAATGAAAAAGCCTTCCACGTTCTGGGATCTCACTCCGCTTCACAACGCTTCTCGATCTTGGCCTAACGCCGCTTCATGCTCGATCTTACCTTCACAGTTAAGGCTTTACATCCCACCATGGGAAGCACGCACCCTCAAGAGAAGAAAAAAAATCAAAAATATTTTTTCTCAAAATTTTGGTCTATTTTTATTGAAAACAATGGATTATTTAAATAGACTTACAATTTATTCAGTTCTCTCTCACAATCAAAGTGGGACTAAAATAAAACACAAGAGTAAAACAAAAATAAGACTAGTAAATAAAAGAAAATACACTCTGACTCAAAACAAAAGGAAGCTGACTCGATGTCTACATCATTCTCGCCGGATGGCAAGAACTCAACCCCTTGAGTATACATGAGGTAGTGGTGGCTCAACACTGGGTCTGGATCTTAAGGTGTTGTTAATCTTACTGGAGTTGTTGCAGATATGCTTGCTGGAGATGTTGCTGAGATCTTTGGTTGTAGACAAGGTTGTTGTGGAGGAAATTGTTAAAATCTTTGGCTATTGAGGAGGTTATTGTGGAGGGATTGTAGAGATCTTTGGCTAAGATTCTGATTTTGTAGAGGGGATTTGATTTTGTGATTAAAATAAGATTTGTGGTAGAGAGTTAAGAGATTGGATGAAAAGATAATTAGGATATAATTTTTTTTTGAAATTTTGACAAAAAAGATGAAAAAGAAAGTGAATGAAGTAACAAAATGCACCGGCTCCTCACCAAGATTACCAACTCATTTTAATATTCGCAATGAATAGTTCAAAAAATTGTACCGATTTCACATCGGGAATCTTTTTACAAGAAAATTGTATTACAATTTAATTTTCATTACTCATTATTTTTTTCTAACAATGCTCTGATACCAAATTAATGTAAACGAAAGAGGGGGTCTAAGGCTTTTGGAAAAAAAATGAGAGATGAAAAAAATAACTCAAGACTACCTAATGGATAAATGAAAAAGCCTTCCACTTTCCCGAATCTCACACCGCACGCTCCTCGATTTTGACCTCACGTCGTTTCACGTCACACACTCGATCTTAATTTCACAGTTAGAGCTTCACACCCTGCCATGAGAGGCACGCCCTCTCAAGAGGGAAAAAACCCGAAATAATTTTTTCTCAAAATTATAATTTATTTTTATTGAAAATAATGGAGTATTTAAATAGACTTACAACTTACTCAGTTCCCTCTCACAGTATATGGGACTAAAATAAAATACAGGACTAAAATAAAAACAAGACCACTAAATAAAAAATTGCGGACTCGGACTCAAAACAAAAGGAAGCTGACTCGATGTCCCCATCAGAAAAACTATAATGAAAGATAAAAGATAAAAATGTTTCACACCTCTCTAAGAGGGGCTTCATACCTAAGTTTGGCATCACACCATAAATGAATTTCACATCAAATAATGCATCATACATTAAAAAAACCCGAGGAAAGCGTTAATAGCATTCCTTAATAATTAAACATGTATAGGGTTGGAATTAAAATTTTACAAAAATATCTCTACTAGAAAAAGACTTTAAACAGCTTTAAAAATTACAGAAAAATCTCAATAAATATATAAGAATACCTAATGACCTTACATAATAATTTAACTCAAAAACTAACAACTAAAACCCTAAATGTCAAAAAATATACTGTCTTTATCTCTTTTAATGTCTTCTTGATCCCCATCACAGGTCCTATGTGAGTTTTTAAATGGGTCCTAGTCTGCACCCCCTTGTATACAGATATACGTGGAGTCAGAGTTGTAAGTAAAGGTAACGACCCTAGACTAATTGTTCCTACAACATTATCTATTACTTTTTTATATTTCCCTTGCTCGTTTTTCTCATAAACAGCGACACATAGGAGTTGTCACCAACTCCAACCACACAGCATGGTTTCAAATATCGGGTGGTTTCGGTATAATGAGTAATATCGTATCAAGTTTTAGGTGTCAGTTGATATTGGCCGATACTGACAATACTAAGATTAAAAGCTTGTCGGTACTGAGATTTTAAACCATGGCACAACAATTAGCTTTTCACGAATGATACCGATGTCCGATTTGCTATTAATCCTCTCTGATATGAGGATCAAAGGGCAGCACACATTGCTGAAAAGTCCATTGGTTCATTAGCAATAAATATATGAGCCTGATTACCACTTTCTTCAAAAAACATACATATATGTCAACCCTGTACTCCTTTGTGTTGTCTATTAATCACATAATAGCCTCTTTCACTTCTAACTCGAACACTTCATGGTTTTATTTATGATGAGATAGAAGGGGCAAGAGAATCAGGATGTTCCAGATAGATACTAGTCACATAATGTATGTTACACACTATTGAGTCACTCATTATAGTCATCAAAAAAAAAACTCCAGGCACATTATTGCTATTGCTTTATGTATCAGATCAAGCTTGTTCTCAAGTTCCAGCTTCAACCAAGATATGGGATTTGGACTAGAATCCATGCAATCCCTATGAGGCTGCAAACAGTGTAGCCAAAATCTCAAGTTTCCAGATTGTAATACAAATCCGAACCTTTTTACCTATACATCAAATGACATCTACGGCTAATATAACATATTTCATGTAACCACTTAATGCAGGGGTACAAAGGCATGTAATCGCGTGATTTCTCATTGTTAGTCTAATTTGAATGTGTAGATCAAGATGAACGGTTCGGTTCATCCATAGGGTGACCCACTGTGGAGTTCGCACGAAGCTCATTGTGAGCCCGGTTCAACTAGAATATTCCCACACACACGCACACACGCACATCTTGGTTCTTCTATTAAGCGGGTAATTTAGTTCATTTGTGAAGCTAATATACAAAAATTCATATGCTCAGCCCTATGTAGGTTATCATATCGAATTGCCGGTATTCTACCTGTACTCTAGGTTTCCAAGAGTAAACTTATAAAATACTATAATTTAAATCATGATTATCAGTATCACTTATGTAGCCAAAGAAAGTTCCAAGAAAGTTCCAATATCAGAAAATGGAATTTAACTAATAATTTCAGATTAAAAAGAGTTTGATGCTAAGCATGTAATTACCATCCAGGCCAGTTCTCCGTCCAAAATTTTGGCTTTTCTGGGGAATTTGGTGTGAACTGATCACAATAAAATGAATTACAGGTATTGATCTGCAAATGAATAAAATAACATAAATTCATTTAGTGAGAATTTTAATATAGATTACAAAAGTAGTCAATTTATCTTTTCACAGAGAAACTTGTTATGAAACTCAAACAAATGAAAGAAAGAAATGGAAATATTACAGCACATTTACACAAGTATCTGCATGTAAAATCAAGTAGAGAGGGTCTAGGGGTATCTGGAAACAGTGACATAAACGTAACGCAAATACTGGTATGGGCCAATGCACAGAAGGCAAAAAATGGGTTCCCTACAAGCCTATTGTTTGTTGAACTTGAACTCATTGTTTAGCTCCAATAGGATTTACACTTAGAGGGTGATACTTAAGTCTAGGAGTCTCGGGATCATGTTTGGTCTCCTACTTCATGCATTTCTTTCATCTAGTGACTGCTAAGCGTTACTCAACTTTGATTTGTCTCCTTCATGATATCAAGATCACTCATTTAAATTAATGTCACCACAACAAAAATAGACATTACGGCCAATCCTAAGGTGGTAATTATCATAATTGTCACAATAGACATATATACTGGTAGTCATTTAATTGCTTCTAAATAAGAAAAGTAAAATTATCAATGTCTATTGCGACTTTACAGAATTTTTTTTGC
Source organism: Agave tequilana (assembly GCA_038442645.1). Lineage (NCBI taxonomy): Eukaryota > Viridiplantae > Streptophyta > Magnoliopsida > Asparagales > Asparagaceae > Agave > Agave tequilana. The sequence continues at coordinate 63,602 of JAVJIF010016767.1, read as the reverse complement.
AATGTCATATATATTTATCGCGACTCCAAATACCGAGGCACTCGTCGTCTGCCTCTAATTGACATTTTTGTTATAGTGAATTAAGCTTTTAGCTGGTAGATTAATACTTTTAGCTGACAAATTATGCTTTGTTTTCAAGGATTGAACTCATCATGGAAATAAATACATGACCATAGTGAGTATCATAGGTCATGGATTGAAGAATCGAACGCTTGGAGACCAAGGATATGCTAAGAACCTACGACCAAAGCATCTGGAATTTCTAGTCTAGTTTATGTCTGGTTGTTTAGTTTCCATTTGGAGTATGGAGCATATTGTTTAATCTCTTTTTAGAGAGTGAAGTGGGTATCCGTGACTTGTGAGTGTTATGCAAAAGCTAGGAACAGAATACCCAATGGTAATGCTCATGAAATCACAAAGAGAAATTGAGAAACCAAGAGAAGAAGATGATACATAAGTTTTATGCGGTTCATTTAATTGGGCTACGTCCACAAGTGAAGGTGCTAGAGAGAGTTTTACTAATCAAAAGAGAAGAGAGCACTCGGAGGCGATATGACTCTTTCTTCCTCACCAAATATCAGACAAAATGTCAGAGCGTTGAACAAAAAAAACCGAACAGTAATCTCTTCACAAAACTCTTAAGCAAGGGTCAATCCAGGCCTATTTAGCAAGGATACTTCAAAGTGAATGGTGTGTTCGTGTCATGCTTGTGCCAAACACTGACACTTGCATGACACTTGCCCAACATGTATTGAATACGCAGATTCATGTTGGATTTTAAGAATCACAAAATTGTGTGTCAAAGTTGTGTCGTGTTAAATAAAATATAAAGATCATATATTAGACACCCTGGAATCATGTCTCTTAAAAAACATGAATGAAAATCCTATTCGACATGAGTGAATAGTGTGTACATAGACACAAACTAGTAGAGGCCTTTATTCGATTTTTTCAAATGTTTTTTTTATTTTATTACTTTGATAGAAGCTATGAATTCATATCATTGAGATTTTATTTTGTTTTATGTTTTACTTTTAATATAATGCATCCTAATCACTATTAGTTTTGATATGTATTATCTATTGCCACAACATAGAGTAAATCATAGTGTCCTCGTATCTTTCTTTTTACGAATCTATTTTGTCGTTGTATCCATATCGTGTCATATCCATGTTCCATGTTTGTGTCTATGCTTCAAAGATCCTAGGCATCCAAAAAAAATTGCCAGTGCTGGCCTTGACTCCAAATCAGTTTGGAAGTGCTGGAGAACCTTAATGGCAGCAGACCTTTTGTTGCTATCATCTGAATTAAAAGCTATCACTTAACCAAACTAGAGAAAGGGTAGAAGAGTAAGCCAATTCTAATATCGTTTCACATGCCTCTCTAGCATCCAATAGAAATCAAGTTTCTATTAAAATAAATGCAATGGTACTATGACATGTAGATGTATAAAATAAATAAGGAATCAAGAAATTTTTATAAATATGGTTATGATAAATGGTGAATAACGAGTAGGAAGAGGAAATGAAAACACGTTAATCGAGGCACTTGGATTACTTTTTTAAAATGGCATTTGTAACCTATATTGCAGAGGATGTCAAATATGCCTTCGTAGATAGTTCAAAAGATAGTTCAAACCTAGATTAATATGTGTTGAATATGTGTTGCAGTCCAAGTATTCAACTCGAGACTACACTAACAAAGGAGAGAACGAGGAATCTGGAATCTCTTATTGTTAAAAACCCTACTACTGTACCAAAACTTTAAAGTTGTGGTAATGGTTGAGGGTATTATATTTATAATCTAACATCCCCCGCTAAGGAATATAATGGGATAGGGTTGGACTCGGCCTAGGGTTGCCCTAGCCCCAGTCCCAAAATACTTTGGGCCGTAAACCTGGCCTTAAACCCAACCATGGGCCCTAATTCAACCGGCCCTAGGGCCTTGAGGTTGGCCCTTAGGCCTCCATTTGAGCCCTAATGCTATTTAAAAATTAAAGAAAAAAAGAATATACCCATATATTTTCTTACTTATTTGTTCTAAACCTTGTGTTTTTGAAGATTAAGAGTTTTTAATTTGACTTTTAAAATTTGAAAAAAAATCATAAGATAATACTAATTTGTAGCATAATAATGATACTACTAGGAAATAAGTATATTTGATAGTGGATTTAAACACATAACTAGAGTCTAAAATGGATCTCCATAAGGGTCAAGGCCGGGATCCGAGTTGGGTCCGAGACTAGTGTAGGCCCCGGCCCCTAAAATAAAACGGGCCTAAAATAAGGCTCCAACCCCGACCCATTTTTGACCAGGTCAGGCCCGAGCTCAGGCTTTTTTCGGGCCGGGCTCGAGGCTCCGGGAGCTGCCCAGACCCATTATCATCCCTAGCCCTTACAGGTCGAGCGTTCTTTTTATGGGCCGAAACTGGAGCTTTTACGTAGCGGTATGTTTGTTTTTTTTGTAAGTATGCTTTTTAAGTGCGCGCCCGGTCGGAATTGAAACTTGGTTGCTCCGATACCATACTAAATTCCTGCCACTGCACCAAAACTCTGAAGTTGTAGTGAGAGTTGAGGGTACTATATTTATACTCTAACACTTATGATTTTGGAAATAAGAAATGACATGTTTATAATTTTTAAAATAGACTCAAACTGCAACTTTTCAATTCGAACAACTATTTTGAGGTTTGAAATCTATCATCGTTGGAATCCTAGTCTTCTTTTAAATATAAATTTACTAAAAATAATTAAATAAAATAATTTAGGGCAACATAAATTTAACACTCTTGGAGCTTGTACAAGTGCAACTTAAAATGTTCTAAATGTACAAAGTGCCAAGTGTATGCACTTAAAGTGTCAACCCAACGACATGTCCCCATGCGTGTGTGATGCAGTGCAATGATCATAAGCCCTTTCATCATTTTGTTTGAACAATAAATTGATATTAATATTTCCATATAAACTACTTTTATTTTATTATTATTTTGCATTTGAGACTGAACATTCCATATGAGCTTATTTGCAGCTAAGTCCTAATAATTTTAAAAACTAACAACAATGGTCCTTATCATCTAAGTAGGTTGGATAGTTAATTGGCAGCCATATGTTGAGCATGATTAGTTCCAATGGGTTTTGGGGAACCAATTAACAGTAAGGATGTTGATCTAGGTGTTTGCTACGGGTTGTGGGGGTGTGTTTAAAGGCCCTGTGATCAATGAAAGTTCCAAGGATATGGGGAGAAAAAAATGCAAAATTTCATGCCAAGGAGGAAGGAAAAGTGAGGAATGGAATGACTAGAGCGAGCCAATGAAAAACTCCTTGACAATCAGGCAGGAAAATGCACAATGTTAAGGGATGGTCAATTCACCATGAACAGAGTTCTAGTCGTTACTGCAAGGTTTCTATGGTGGTGGGTAAGTGATTCTTTGGTGGTGAGTGAGTGATTCTCAACACAAAACTTGTGCCAAGGAAAGAGGGTTTGCATGTGTGATCACTCTCTTGTACTTAACCTCTCTCTCTTTATACTCCCCTAATGGATCTGATGAGGACATCATGTCGCTTAGGGGCCGATTTGATCGAGTATACTTCAGGAAGCGACGCAATACAGTTCTTTGGTTTTAGATTGGTTTTGTTTCAGATTTATTTGTAATAGATTTTTTTTCGTTTTAGCTTTATTTTCTATAGTAGGTGTTCTTTTGTGAGCGTTTAGTAGCACATCGGTTATTTCTCAGTAGTCCTCTTTTGTAAAGCATATATAAGGCCCCTTAGACTATTTCATTAGAATTATTGAATGATTAAAATTTTCTCAAATTATCTGGTTTAATTCTTGAGTTTATCTGCTCTCAAATTTTGAGTGAGAAGCCTGCGTAAGGGATGGAAACCCGAAATCTTATCCTATTTTAAATTTCAAATTTTGGTTACGATTTGAAGGTGATTGCGATTTAGGTCAGTTTTATATCATTTTGGTATCAGAGCTTTGGTTCCAATCCCCTTCAATTTTTTTCTTCCCCAAATCCTAGATCTAGATCTAGAGATTTAGATCTACTTTGCAAAAAATCAATTACTGCTAGATCTAGATCTATCAACATCTACTTTGCAAAAAAAACAGAAAAAAACAGAAAAAACAGAAAAATAGAAAACAGAAAGAAAAACAAAAAAAAAGATTACTGTTCACAGTGAACAGTAATCGGCCGGTTACTGTTCACAATGAACAGTAACCTGGAGGTTACTGTTCATGTCCCCAAAAGCCCCAACATTCGTCCGTTCAGTACTCGTTTCAAGTCCAAATTGAGCCGTTTTCGAAGCAGTGGGTTCGTGACGACCAGTACTACGCTCCTACAGTAGTCACATTCAGGTTTGAGCTACGGTCACCTCTCAGGTAACTTTGAATATTTTATTCAGTTATTATTACCATTTGATTGAAATAACTAGCCTTTTCAATCTGTCGCAAGGTTGAATTTATTGACTGTTGCCCACTAAATAGTGAGTTGTGTGATTCTGACCTTGAGTGGTAACTTGACTTAATATTAATTGTGCAACTAAATTAATTTGAATTCGTGATTTCTTGATTTATCTTAGAGTTAACTGTGTCAGCATGTGTCTTTGTCACTGTCTCCACATTCTATTTTCTTAATCACGTGTTAATCTACTAACTTAAAATTGGTATTATCTTTCATCACTCTAATCTCTGACTCCTCCTGCATAATATACATATCATTTTTAGGAAAGCTTGCATTTAGGATCAGCTAGGATCTTGCATGCCTACTAGAAATGATAGAACTTTTTCTGTCGGAGAAACTTCAGCACCAATGGACCCTAACATTCATGATACACTCAACACAATCCTCAACAAGATAGAAAAGATGGACCGACAGCTACAAGAAGTTAGGGATCAGGTTGATGTTAATTGTAGGGATCTAGCAACCCGAATTGGTAGGCTAGAAACCAATCGGAGGAGAACCACGGAGGAGGAAAATTCTCGAAACGGCAGTAGGTCTCCCAGGCGTGAGCCAGTTCAACCCTCTTATACAGCTGACGCTGATGCCTAGTATATCAAGAGCGTTAAAGTCGATGCTCCTTCCTTCGACGAGCGCTTGGACCCTCAAGTTTATTAAGATTGGCAGTTGGTTATGAACAGATATTTTCGTTGGCATGACATATCTGAAACAAGAAAGATTCGATTGGCTGTGATGAAACTAACGGGACAAGCTGGGCAATATTGAAGAAATCTTGGGAGGATGATGAGGTACAGAAGGGAAAACCCGGTGGAAACTTGGGAAGGTATGAAAGAGAAGCTTATGTTGAAGTACGTTCCACCGTCAGTCAACAATTATTAGACAAATGGAATCGATGGACTCAGGGGAACAAGTCAGCCACTGATTATATTGCTAAATTTGATGAATATTTGAATCGGTGTGGAGCTATCGAGTTAGAATCTCCCGAACAGACTCTATCTAGGTTCAGATCCGATCTTAGGGATAATTATCGCCGAGAGCTCATTGCTCGAGGCATCACGACTCTAGAACAGGCATATCAGCTAGTCACCGACTTAGATGAGTCTAGAGAATCCTATTTTAACCAAACTAACTTTAGGGATAACTCTAAAACCGCCACTACTAGCAAGCCAAGCTTTAGCCGAACTCTTCCTACCCCAAGTAAATCTGCCTCCAGTTCCTCTAGCGTCAAACAGCAGGTCCTTCTGGTGCAAAGCCCATCACATCCAAAAAAAGAGCGGTTAGTGAACTAGGAAAAGTCAACCCAAGATGCTATAGGTGTCAAGGAAATGGTCACCTTGCCAGCCTGTGCCCGAGTCAAACTAAAACCCTCTTCATAGAAATTCTCATTGAAGATATAGAAGGAGAGGATGATGGAGAAGTGATTGTGCACCAACAAGATGATGACTCAGATGCCTCTGTCGAATAGTATGATTTCAATGGGTGCATCAGAACTGTGAAAATGACGAGCCTACCCCCTAGTGTAGGTCGCACCCAATTAGGAGTGGTCAGGTACACTTTAACCCAGCCTGAACCACTCAACGACCGGAGAAGAACTGTCATATTTCAAACTTGCACAAACATTGACAATAAGAACTGCGAGGTAATAGTGGAAAGTGGCAGTTGCATTAACATTGTTGCGTCAAATTTAGTCACCACCTTGGGGATAAGACCGGTGAAGCATCCAAACCCCTACAAGGTCACATGGATTGATGCTACATTTATAGATGTTTAGGAGAGGTATAAAATTCCCCTCCAGTTTGCCACATACACAAATAATGTGTGGTGTGACATACTCTCCATGGATGTTGGTCATATCATTTTGGGTCGACTATGGTTATTCGACTTAGACGTGACCATATATGGACGTACCAACCAGTGTTCGTTCGTCCATAATGAAAAAATGGTGAAAATTATGCCGAACCAACAGAAACCGTCAACCCGAGGAAAAGGGGTTGACAAAGGAAAAGACAAAGTGGATGTCCTGAATCCTGAAAAAAGGGTGATAAGGGCAAAGGTAAGATGAAAATGAATTTAATTAGCCACGATCAAATTGAAAAGAGCTTGCATGAGGTTCTACTTGTTATGCACTCGTGGCTCGAGAGGCTGACCGGAATATCGAGGAGCAGATTCCTGAGCACATTAAACCAATTCTGGAAGAGTTTTCCGAAGCCCTCCCACAAGATCTTCCAGGTGAGTTGCCCTCAATGCGAGACATTCAACATGTTATTGACTTAGTCCCAGGAGCAACTTTACCGAACATGTCCCACTACAGAATAAATCCAACTGAACATGCGGAGTTACAACGGCAGATAGAAGAGTTACTCGACAAGGGGTTCATCAAAGAGAGCTTGAGCCCATATGCAGTTCTCGCACCTTTGACGCCAAAGAAGGATGGTACATGGTGTATGTGTGTGGACAGCCGCGCAATTAATAGGATTAGCGTCAAGTACCGTTTCCCCATTCCTCGTCTTAATGATATGCTGGATCTGATGTCAGGTGTCACAGTCTTCTCCAAAATTGATCTTAAGAGGGGTACCACCAAATTAGAATCCGGCCAGGGGACGAATGGAAAACCGTATTTAAAACTAAAGATGGGTTGTATGAATGGTTGGTTATGCCATTTGGACTGTCCAATGCTCCTAGCACCTTCATGAGAGTGATGACCCAATTGTTTCGACTGTTTATCGGGAAATTTGTAGTGGTATATTTTGATGATATACTGATCTACAGCCAAACTGAGGAGCAACATGTGGGACATCTAAGGCAAGTCCTATGCACACTCTAAACTGAGAAGTTTTATATAAATCCAAAAAAGTATGATTTTTGTATGGATAGGGTTATCTTCCTAGGATTTATGGTGTCATCCAAGGGGTTTCTGCGGACCCTGAGAAGGTGAAGCCAAAAACCGAGTGGCACAGCCCCAAATGATTAGGGAAGTCAGAAGTTTTTACGGATTAGCCACTTTCTACCGTCGGTTCATAAAGAATTTTAGTGCTATTATGGCACCTATAACCGACTGTTTAAAGAGCGAGGGGTTCCAGTGAACTCCTGCTGCCTCCGAGGCTTTCGCTAAAATTCAGAGGATGATGACATAAGCTTTCGTAATGCGTCTCCCTGACTTTTGGAAGGCATTTGAAGTAACATGTGACGCATCGGGATTGGTAATAGGTGGTGTACTGAGTCAAGGAAAGCCACCTCGTTGCTTATTTCAGCGAAAAACTAAATGATGCACGACAATGATACTCCACATATGACAAGAAATTTTATGCGGTTATACAGGTTTTGCACTACTGGAGGCATTATTTGTTACCGCAGGAATTTATGCTCTATTCAGATCATGAAGCGCTAAGGTACCTCAACTCCCAAAAGAGACTGAATATGAGACATAGTAAATGGGTGGAGTTCCCGCAGGATTACACATTTGTTCTCAAAAACAAGGCAGTCGTTGAGAATAAGGTCGCTGATGCACTAAGCCGACGTGTCATGACTTTGGTAACTATGAGCACAGAAGTGATTGGATTCGAGAGGTTGAGAGAGGAGTATGACTCATGTCCCGACTTTGAAAAAATTTATGTCACGTTACGAGGTGGTCATGTTCGTGAAATGTACGATTTTCTCCTACAAGATGGTTATTTATTCAGATTCTGTAAGCTATGTATTCTCCGCACGTCCCTCAGAGATTCTCTCTTGAGAAGTACATGCTGGAGGTCTAGCGGGACATTTCAGTCAGAATAAAACAATTGAGGCCGTTGAACACCGATTCTACTGGCCGAGTTTGAAAAGGGGTGTCGCTAAGATAGTTAGCCAATGTCGTACGTGCCAACTGGCCAAGCAACAAAAGCAGATTGACGAGCCTTACACTCCTCTCCCGGTACCCAATTGCTTGTGGCAAGACGTGAGCCTAAATTTCATATTAGGATTGCCAAAAACTCAGAAAAAGCACGACTCTATCCTGGTAATAGTCGATCGATTCTCGAAAATGGCTTATTTTATCTCGTGTTCTAAGACCTCAGATGCGTCTCAAGTAGTCGTCTTGTTCGTTGATAATGTCGTCAAGTTGCATGGGATACCTAAAACCATGATGTCTGATAGAGACGTTAAGTTTGTTAGCTACTTCTGGAACACTTTGGCACAAGATGGGCACCTAACTGAAGTTCTCAACAGTCTTTCATCCACAAACAGATGGCCAAAACGAGGTCGTAAACAGGACTCTAGGAAATCTCCTTAAATGTCTAATTGGAAAAAATTTAAAAATTTGGGATCTCATTTTGCCTATGGCTAAATTTGCATATAATGGATCTGTCAATAGGACTGTGGGTCTTGGTCCTTTTGAAATAGTAAATGATTTTAAACCTAGGCAACCAGTTGACTTAATTCCCATGGCTCATCATCATTCTAGGGTATCAGACTCTGCATCAGCATTTGCATCTCATATACGTGCATTACATGAGGAGATCAGAAAAAAGATAATGAAAAATAATGTTGATTATAAAACTTCTGCAGATCTACATCGCCGATTACGAACTTTTAATGTCGGAAATTATGTGATGGTCTGCATGAGATCTGAACGGTTTCCTCCGGGCACCGTGAAGAAATTACACGCGCGAAGTGCAAGGCCCTGCAAGATTCTCAAGAAAATCAATTCAAATGCTTATGTGGCGGATCTCCCACCAGACTTTGGCTTCAGTTGCACTTTTAATGTTGAGGACTTGGTTCCATATAGAGCTACCTTTGATACCCCTTCTGACCCATTCGTGGATGAGCCAAGTCAAGATCTTCTTTCTGAGAGCCCCCACTACCTCCACTTCCCCCTAAACTATCCTATGCAACAGAAAATATAGATTCTATCTTGGATGATCAGATTGTCTCTACTAGAGACGGAGGGACGCGACGCTATCTCATTAAGTGGAAAGGAAAACCTGATTTAAAAAATTCTTGAATTACTGAGGGAGACCTCCAACGTCTTGATCCCGATCGACTGGAGCGCTATCAGAGCCAGCAGCACTTTTCTCCCTCACGCTCACAGGGTCGAGTCCTTTACACCTGGGGGAATTGATGAGGACATCATGCCACTTGGGGCCGATTTGATCGAGTATACTTCAGGAAACGACGCAATGCAGTTCTTTGGCTTTAGATTGGTTTTGTTTCAGATTTATTTGTAGTAGATGCTTTTTCATTTTAGCTTTATTTTCTATAGTATGTGTTCTTTTGTGGGCGTTTAGTACCACATCGGTTATTTTTCAGTAGTTCTCTTTTGTAAAGCCTATATAAGGCCCCTAGACTATTTCATTGAAATTATTGAATGATTAAAATTTTCTCAAATTATCTGATTTAATTCTTGAGTTTATCTGCTCTCGAATTTTGGGTGAGAAGCCCGTGTAAGGGGTGGAAACCCGAAATCTTATCCTATTTTAAATTTCAAATTTTGGTTACGATTTGAAGGTGATTGCGATCCAGGTCAGTTTTACATCAGGATGTAAGTTGGATTAGGCTCCCCTCAGGAATGTAGGTCAAGTTTGGCCAAACCACATTACACGTATATTATTATGTCTCCTTGTGTTTACTTCTTGCATGGTAGTTTAATAATTTTGCTTGTGCATGATCTCTAACATAAAAAGTTTGGAGGGGTTATGCTTCTGCATTTCAAAACACTCTACTTTGGTTTCAACAAAAAGGAAAACAATGTTCATTTGAATATTTGGTATCTTAAAATAGAAGAAAGTCATGAAAGTACTTTTTCAGTAAAGATTGATCAAGGTCAGGTGAGCATTGATGAGTTTTACCAAAAATATGACGATCCTCGAGAAAGACTCATAGGGAACTAATAGTCAGCTTTTATTTTCTCTTTCTTTGGCAAGGTTGTATGTTTGACACTATTTAACATAAACCTTAGGTCCTTAGGCACTCTTTAACATAAACCTAAATGAAATAATAGTAAGATAAACGTTTAGGACTCTAAGAAAGACCATAAAGACTTATTACTTAAGCTATGTGGGGTATAGTTATTGTCTCAAGTATAGAATTATAAAAGGATAAGATTATAGCATATCTTTTTATTGGATATTTTAGGAGATATGAGGGGAAACTGAGAGCTAATCCACATGCAAACACATGTGGCTAAATACATAATTAAAAGTTTGACATAATAGTTAAATTGCAAATTGCATGATTTTTCTTTAGGCACAAGTGTTGGTGCATATCATGTTATATACCGATATTAGGAAAATTAATCAAGGCGCATTTTTAGTGCCCTATGTGAAGACCTCATTGAGGATGGTTCCCCCTATCACAGGTGAGAATAGTGTGGTTGTGCTATGTCAAATAATCTAGAGATGCTGATTGCATTAGTGCCATGATGTAGCTTAATTTTTTTCATGCATGTGAATCATGTTGAAAATGTGAATTTTGAACATGAATTTTCTAGAAGTTCTCATAATTGAATACCTGCTGACATTCATTTATGTTTCCTGTGTTTCTCAGTTATGGCACTAGTGAGCTCATCCCATGTATTTTAGCTTTTTTGGCGTAGCATGGCTGAGAATATGTTTGCTACGTCGAGGGATGGAAGTGAATTATAAAAGATTATTCTTCATGGCTAGTCTATCTCTATGATATTCAGCTTCTAGCTGTTGAAGTATCAGTGTCCTGCAAAAACTATTTGTCATAAAGTGCTAACTTTGAGGGCTATGTATTGTGGATGGTTTCTTGTAGTTTCTTTTGAGACTAAAATTTTTTTCTGTTGTTGTTCAGCTTAGTAATCAAAAAGTTTTAGAAATTTTCTTTGTTGTTTTTATTATGTGGTTGCAGTATTATTAGCAGCAATTTGTTCTTTGATTCGGAAGTTGACAAGGCCTAATCCTTATCTCGGGATTGAGGTTGTTGTATAAGACAATTCTCTCTTATTACTTTTGAATTATATAGTGGGTCTCTCCCCTCTCTATCACTTTTCTCGTGGACATAGGAAATCACTGAACCACGTAAATTATTTTATCCTCTTTTTGTTTATCTTGCTTGTGGTTATTCTCGGTTGGGTTTGAATCTAGTCTTGATTGTCATATGGAAGGACAAACCCATAAGGCCGTTTCGAATCATAACACCACTGGCTATAGCATGGAGAAAAATATTTACTTTACCACGTCCTCCCTAATATTATTGATAATGTATTGACAATGTTTTGACTTGATTAAACATTGGTATGACTTGACGGAATAATCGAAGACAGATTCTAACTATCAGAGTGAAATCGTGAATACTTGATACTTTTGAAACATGCACTTAGGCATATATTATTAAACAGCAGGGTAATTATTGAATTTAACATGCAACTGTAAATCAATTTCTTCAGCATGCAGTTCCTGGTTCTTACCACATGATCAGGAGCATCATATTGTTGGCACATAATCCAAGGAACACCTATATCCTGAGAAAGAGCCATACTTGCCGCCCACATTGCATAAGGTTTTGCACCATCTCCATAGGGTTTTTCGATATCTCCATATTCATTTTCAATCTGCAATTACGCAAACATGTGACATAAACAACTATTGTTGACTGAATTTGAGACACAGTAATTCCATTTAGGGAAGTGGGTCTCTCTCTCTCTCTCTCTCTCTCTCTCTCTCTCTCTCTCTCTCTCTCTCTCTCTCTCTCGGGGTGTTTACTTTTTTTTTTTTTTTTTTTTTTTTTGTGTGTGTGTGTGTGTGTGTGGGTGGGGGGGGGGGGGGGTGTGTGTGTGTGTGTGGGTTGTGTGTTAGGCTGTGGAGCACACTCCAAAACAAGACCATAAAATGCTAGCAGAGTGCATCATTCTTTCTTTTATGAGAAATAGAATTTTTTCTACATGCAAACTCACATTACAAAAAGCTTACTTGACAGACAAAGGTTCTAGAAGATATGAAGTTCACCCCAAAAGAAGTAGATAACGTTCTACATCACAAGTATGCAAGGAAAAGGAGTTCTGTATGGCCGGGTCATTAGGCAAGAGCTCTAAATATTTTAAACTTAGAAAACATAAACTTACAATATAATATATAGCAAGTTACAAATATATCGAGAAAGAAACAAAAACAAGAAAGCGTAAGCTTTTGAAATGTTGGCAGATTGATTGGAAAAACATGACCAGAAGCATGGAATAGTTTTAAATCTAACAACTGTTAAAGTGTGATAGTCACTCCCTTAATATCTCACTTTGTCTCCTTAGATTTCTTTTATTTATTCTTTTTCACCTTTCTTCATATCTCCTATCTCGCCTACGACACATAAGGTGTCTCTCCTTGAGGGAACATGCCATCCATTTGCTCGGTTAAAGTTTTATCAAATGCTCAAACATGATTTGCAAATGATATAAGAAACTCAAAAAGTTACACCACCGATCATATTTTTGTTAGTATTTGGAGTGCCTCATATTCATTGGAGAAGAATCAAGAATCAGGTGGAGGTGTTACAAGCTTCAAAAATCAAACATGGACATGTGCATGATTTGTGCATGTTGATTAGTCGACTAATAGGTTTTATTAATCGACTAAGCTATAGGCTAGTCAACTAATACTTCGGTGTAATCGACTAGGCCTTGTAACAGTAAATTGGGTTCTCAGATTGTGTTACAGTAGTGAGTATTTGGTATAGTCGACTAATACTTGGTATTAGTTGACTAATACTTGACCCTAGTCGACTAATGCCGTGTTCTGACAGTTTTCAAATATGGTTCTGTTTCCAGTTTGAATTGAATCCGAATTTTCTTCTTTCTCTGAGGCGGTGTTGATTGGATTGTTGAAGTTTGTGTTGGACTAGGATAATCCTAGGAGCCTATATAAACCCCTTGGGGGGGGCCTTTTCAATGTGTGTCAAGAATTCAAGAGAAATTCAGATTTCCATCATTAAGAGTTGTGAGAGAGTTCTTGTAACTCTTATATTTTCTTCTCTATTTTCAATAAAGATTTCTCCCCTCTTGCCCGTGAACGTAGGCACATTACCGAACCACGCTAAATCTGGTGTTTTTTGGTTTTGTGATGATTTAGTCTCAATTGCTTGCTGGTGGTAAATTTTCCACACTTCTGCTTCTGCTGCTGAGTCTTTAACTTGGTGCTTCTCTGTTGTTTGATCGGTGATAGATCACAACAATTGGTATCAGAGCGATGGCTAGAAAGACGATCACGACAACCAAATTCGAAGTGGAGAAATTCGACGGGAAGTCTAACTTCCTGTTGTGGAAGATGCGAGTAACTTCGTTGCTCATGAAGGAGGACACATACAAGGCCATGCTTGGTATTGAGAAGAAGCCATCGAAAATGGAGGATGATGAGTGGAACGACATCAGCTTCCGCGCAAAGGCGACGATCATATTCTGCCTATCAGATAAGGTTCTGTACAACGTGATAAATGAGGAGACAACTGCTGACCTTTGGTGTAGACTGGAGAGCCTTTACATGACGAAAGTTTGTCGAATAACTCTTCATGAAGAAGCAGTTATACAGCCTTTAGATGAAGGAAGGTACGCCTATTTTACAACATCTCAATACTTTTAATAGAATTTTAAGCGACTTGTTAGTTCTAGAGGTTAAGCTAAAAGAAGAAGACAAAATTCTTCTGTTACTCTCTTCTCTTCTATCAAATTATGACTACTTGGCAACCACCATCATGTATAGTAAGGAGACCTTAGACTTAGAAGATGTCAGGCAGATGCTCTAGAACAACAAACTGATGAAGAGGAAAGATTCTGTGAAAGAAGCCTCAGGATTGGTTGTCAAGGGCCAGAGGGGAACATCAAAGAGTAAGGGGCCAAAAGAGATCCAGAGGCTTCTAACAGTTTTTCTTACTATTTTTTCAAGAAACCAGAGCACATCAAGAAGAATTATATGAAATACAAGAAGATGCTGAAGAGAAAAGACGATAAGAATTCTGATGGGACTAATACCAGTGAGAAGTCAGATCAAGCCGGAGTTGTCGAAAAAACAGATGAGGATTCATATGTCATGACAGCTGAGTCAGGAAAAGGAAAATAAACAGATGCTTAGTTACTTAACTCGGGGTGCACATACTACATGTGCTCAAAGAGAGTGGTTCAATACTTACAAGCCTTATGATGGAGGCTCTGTCCTGATGGTAACGACATGTGCAAGACTGTTGGTATCGGCAACATCCGTATGAGGATGTTTGATGGATAGGTTCGAACCCTCATGAACGTTCGACACGTTCCGGATTTAAAGAAGAATCTTCTCTCGTTGGGAGCTTTGAAAGCTCGAGGGTAAAAGTTTTCTGGTGCAGATGGAGGAATCAAAGTTACCAAAGACTCCATGACGATTCTTAAAGGAGAACGACTTGTACAAGTTGACAAGAAACATTATTATTGGTGATGCTTCAGCAGCAACAGAGGAGGATACAAGATTTTAGCAAATACATCTAGGACACATGAGCGAGCGAGATCTTCAAGCCTTACACAAAAGGAGTGCTCTACCAGGTATCAAATATTGCAAACTTGATCTTTGTAAATTTTACATCATGGGTAGGCAACGTAGAATAGCTTTCTCTACATCACAGGCACAAGACAAAGGGCTTACTAAATCTCATACACACGAATGTGTGGGGGCCTTCGCTAGTAGCATCCATTAAGGTGCTAGGTACTATGTTACTTTCATAGATGATTCTTCTAGAAAAGTTTGGGTATACTTCCTAAAGAAGAAATCGGAAGTATTTTAGAAGTTCAAGGAGTGAAAAACTATAGTGGAAAATCAGATGGGGCGAAAGGTGAAAGTCTTGAGGTCCGACAATGGAGGCGAGTGTACCTCTAAAGAATTTAAAGATTACTTAACAAGTAAGGACATCGAACACCAGCTAAGTATTCCAGAGCAACCAGAACAGAACGAAGTAGTAGAGCGCATGAATCGGAAACTTATAGAATGTGCCTGCAGTATCAAATTACAAGCTGATATGTCAGAAAGATTTTGAGTAGAGGCGGTGAATCATGCGAGTCATCTAGTAAACAGGTCACCATAAACAACTATTGATCTTCAAACCCCAGAGGAGATATGGCGAGGAGAGTCTGTGAACTATTAACCTTACGGATTTTCGATTGCCCGGCCTATAGTTTGATTGATAGTCAGAAAAGGAACAAACTGGAATCCAAGTCTACGAAGTATACCTCATCGGGTTCACCAAAGAAGTCAAGGGTTTCAGACTTTGGGATCCAAGACAAGGAGCGCCTTTACCAACAAAGATGCGGTCTTTGACAAAGAATCAATGTTGCAAAAAAAGTCAGAGACAGAGGATAAAGCGCAAGATTGAGCTTCAAATAGTTCGGCAGACACTCAGGAAAAGAGAGTTAAGTTCTCAGAGAGTCTTAAAGGCCTGAAGGGCCAAAACATGACTCCTTAGATTCAGATAAAGACGAACAAGAGACTACTCAAGAGCAACCTAGACCGTTGAGACGGTCAATCAGAGATACGGTGCTACCAAAAAGGTATAACTGGAAAGATGATCAGGTCTCATTCACATTAGTAACAAAAACAGGTGATCCTGGCAGTTATAAGGAAGCGATCGAGGCAGATAACCACGACAATTAGATTACAGCCATGGAGCAAGAGATGGAGTCTTTGGATAAAAATCAAACATGAACAATAGTCGATCTTCCAAAAGACTCCAAGGCAATAGATTGCAGATGGGTTTTTCGCAAGAAGGACATGAGCAATATAAAACAAGGTTAGTTGCCAAGAGATATGCTCAGAAGGAGAGTATTGACCACAATGAAATCTTCTCTCCTGTAGTCAAACATACAACTATTCTGGTGTTATTGGTGATAGTTGCTCAATTTGATTTGAAGTTGGAGCAGATGGATGTCAAAACAGCGTTTCTGCACGGTGAGCTGGAGGAGAAGATATACATGAAATATCCTGAAAGTTATATTTAGGAAGGTCAAGAAAACAAGTTATGTCTTCTAAAGAAGTCTCTCTATGGACTTAAGTAGTTTCTCAAGCAGTGGTACAAACAGTTCGACTCTTTTATGATCAAGGCCAGATACAACTGATATGAGTATGATAGTTGTGCCTATTTCAAGTAGAATGATGATCTGACATATTTGTTGTTATTCGACATGAAGGATTTGGGAAAAGCGAAGAAGATCTTAAGTATAGAAATCACTCGAGACAGAACTCAGACAGACTTTCGCTATCCCAGGAGAACTATATTCTCAAGGTGTTATAGAAATTCAACACGGCAGAAACACGACGAGTCACCGCTCCTTTGGCAGGTCAATTCAAATTATCCTGCAAACAGTATCCACAATCACCGAAAGAGGAGGAGATGTCTCGAGTACCATATGCTAGTGCGGTGGGATCACTCATGTATGTTATGGTCTGCACTAGGTCTGACTTAGTCTATGCAGTAAGTACAGTAAGTCGGTTCATGTCAAATCCAGAAAAGCAACATTGAGAAGTAGTGAAGTGGGTGCTACAATATCTGCGAGGGACTGCGAGACTAGGCTTGTTGTTGCAGAGATTGGAAATGGGAAAGCTTAGGATATTACAAGGCTATGTTAATACAGATTATACAAGAGATCTTGATCAGCGAAAATCTACGACGGGCTATGTGTTTACAGTATCTGAGTACGTCATTAGTTGGAAGTTAGAGTTGCAAGATATGGTTGCTCTTTCAACGACAGAAGCGGAGTACATGGCTACAGTTGAGACATTAAAGGAAGCTTTGTGATTGAGAAATTGGTTGAATTATCTAGTATCATACAGGATTCAGATTGGATTCATCATGATAGCCAGAGTATGATTCATCTCGCTAAGGATCACAGGTATCATAAGCAGACGAAGTACATTATGTAAAGTATCACAAGATACGCTAGTGGATCGTGAATGACAAGGTGATCAATTTGATAAAGATCAGCACAAAGAAGAATCCAGCAGATATGATGATGAAGACCATCCCGGTAGAGAAATTCAGAGCACTCTGAACTTCATCAAGGTTCTCCAAAGGTAAAGTGGAGAACGAGCTTTTGGGAGGGAATCATGTGAAGTCACAAAAGGGGAGAGAAAGCAAGACGAATGAAGCGGAGGCCAATTTCTATGAAGAGACTCAATGAACATAAGTCAAGGTGGAGATTGTTAGAATTTAGAGTTTCTCATATTCATTAGAGAAGAATCAAGGATCATGTGGATGTGCTACAAGCTTCAGAAATCAAGCACGAACATGTATAGGATCTGTGCATGTTGATTAGACGAATAGGTGTTATTAGTCGACTAGGCTATAGGCTAGTCGACTAATACTTCGGTGTAGTCGACAAGGTCTCGCAATAATAAGTTGAATTCTCGGATTGTGCTACAGTAGTCGATTAGGTATTTGGTATAGTCGACTAATGCTTGGCCCTAGTCGACTAATATTTAGCCCTAATCGACTAATGTCGGGTTCTGGCAGTTTCCAAATATGGTTGTTTTCAGTTTGAATGGATCTAGGTTTTCTTCTTTCTTTGATATGGTGTTGATTGGATTGTTGAAGTTTGTATTGAACTAGGATTATCCTAAAAGCCTATATAAACCCCATGGGGTGGCCTTTTGAAGGTGTGTCAAGAATTCAAAAGAAATTTAGATTTTCACCATTGAGAGTTGTGAGAGAGAGAGAGAGATCTTCTTATAACTCTTATATTTTCTTCTCTCTTTTCAATAAAGATTTCTCCCCTCCTCGTGGACGTAGACACATTGTCGAACCACGTTAAATTTGGTGTTATTTGGTTATGTGGTGATTTAGTCTCTATTGCTTACTAGTGGTAGATCTTTTACGCTTCCGCTTCCGCTGTCGAATCTTTAACTCGGCGTTTCTCTATTGTTTGATTGGTGATAAATCACAACAATTTTAAGCAATTTAAAACTAGAAGGAAGTACGAGAAAATTCTACAAACATACCAATATAGAAAATCAAAAACTCTACTTTGAAGTAAATTTTAGTAGAGCAATGACAAAATGAAAGTTATGCAACATATAAATCTAAGCTTAATCTTCTTGAGAGACAAAGGATCAATTACACAATCCCTTTGTTGAAATTTTCCCATATGATTGATATGAAGTTTGAACTAATGTAAATCACATAAAGCAAGTTTTTCATATGTACCCTCTTAAAATTTTCCTTAATTTGGTCTTATACCCCATGTAATCTATATGTTTCTTTCACAGAGACAATAAAACATTTGGGACCAATCTTCAAGAGTTTGTTATCTACCATAGACACTATAAGTCGTCATCACCTTGATCATGCTTCTTGACACCCACGTTGGAATCCCCAAGCTTCATCTCAGTAAAGTTTATATCATTATCTCCAGCCAGACCAAAATGCAGACCAGGGTTCGAAGACTCGGCCCAAGTTGGAGTTGACTCGACTGAATCATCTCCGGAACTGACACCGTCGATCCGATAACGAGACGCGAGTCGCTAGATGTGGCGAAAATTGCATGACTCGGGTACGACTCGAGAAACTCGAGAATGGCTGATGACTCGGCCGAGTCATCGGTCGAGTCATGCCCGAGTCAGCGCATAAAAGGGGGAAACAGAGAGATCGAAGGGAGGGAGGGGGCACCTACCTCTCGCCCGCCGCCGATCTCTCTCCCCTCCCTCCCTCTCTCACTGATCTCTCTCCCCTTCGCTCATCCGACGCTGCCACCCCAGCACGCCGGTTCCCTCGTCGTCTCTGAGTCTGAGCAGAGAGAGGTAGGGAGAGAGAGAAAGAGAGGGGGGAGAGATCGGAGGGAGGGAGGGGGAGAGTCTCTCTCTTCCTCCCTCTGATCGGTATCTCTCTCTCCCTCTCTCCCCGACATCTCTCTTTAATCTTTTTCTTTTTTGCTTTTTTAATTTTTGGGTTTCCCACATTTACCACTCAAATCTTTTATATTTCTAAATTTATCCTCAAATCATCATATTTTCCCAGTTACTCCCTCAAAACAAATTTATTTTGAACATGTGATACATGAATTTTGATGTCTACATTTTTTTACGATTTGTCGTGATTTTTTTCAAAAAAAATTAAACTTTCTCTGTAGCGTTTTCCGTGTATCGCCTGAGACCGATCTAAGTCGTCGTGACCGATCCGTTTCAGTGTCTGCTGAGTCAGCGACCAAGAACGCAACTTTGAACCATAATGCAGACCTAACAACCAGACTCATATGAAATGTATGCATACTCCTCAAAGTAAAAATCCTATCTTGGTTGGTGCTTTTTGACTGATTGCTCACTGCCAAAAACCTCCAACATAATTTTCACCCACCTTGAAATGTCCATTCTACCATGTATAATTGGAATCCACTTCGCACCTATTCCTGCAATACAACTATGGCAGGGATGTTTGGTGGATCATTTCCTTCAGAGATTTCAAGTCTCCCTCGACCAACAACTATTTGTGCGCTCCAAACCGCCTGGAGACAAGGAGTTGCATTCCCTATCTTAGTAGAAGAACTTGGGACTCACTGGTCGCAGCTGTTGGATTATGACTCAAATATTGGAACCTGAACCCTACCCACTTACCAATTGACCCAACTCCAACCCATTTCTGAGTTACTAGCATTGTACTCAAGTTCGGACTTCATTATATTTGTCGAGTTCTATTCGAATTAGTCTCAAGAGTTTGAGATCAAGTATGAAGTATGAGATCGACAAGGATGCTGCTGAGTTCAATTCGGTATTGGTTTCAGGATTCCCACAAGGACAAGGAGACTTGAGCGTTTCCTAATTAAGCTCCCATTGACAGACTTGTTGGAACAAGTCTCTGATTGGTTACCATTGTGCTGGGAGATGAGTTCAAAATTAATCTTGGAATTGCGTTCAGATTACGTGAGGGGATGAGTAACTCACGTGTGTGTGTGTGTGTGTGTGCGCGCGCGCGCGCGCGCGTGAATTCTGATAGCACCAAGTTGACTACAAAATCAACTTGAATTCTATTTTCTATATTATGATTGGAGGTCTCATGCAGCACAACAAAGAAATTACATGCTTGCCAAGATTAATATGATGACATAGAGGTTGGAGTTCATATAAGTTTGGATTCCAATTTGGCGTCATACAAGAGACAAACAACCGCAAGCTCATCATGTTTTAGACTGCAGAAAATCTATAAATAGAGATTGAATTCTCTGTTCTTGGTTATGATCTTTCTGGCTACTCTCTCTTTTCTCTCTCTTGTATAATTCTTTGGGATAATTCTGTTCTGTGGGTTTCGGGTTCTGAAATAGCGAGTTCGTCGCTTGCATCTGTAATGTCGATCTGTCACCACCCATGGACGTAGATCTTTGTGTTGAACCACTTAAATCTTTATGTATTCTGGTTGCTAAATTTATTCTATGATTATTTGTGTTAATACGACTTGCTTCTGTGATCTGAATTATTCCGCTATCCCTAACAAACTGGTATCAAAGTTGTTGGTGATCGATCCCAAGCATGTCGTCCATGAAGTACAAGATCAACAAGTTCAATGGGAAGAATAATTTCAGCCTGTGGCGCATCAAGATGCACGCTCTCTTGACGCATCAAGGTTTCTTGAAGGCGCTGTCTGAAAAAGATAAGTTGCAGAATCCAATATCTGATGAGTTGAAAGACGACCTAGAAGCCAAGGCACATTATACCATCCAGTTGTGCCTATCTGATGTTCTTCGAGAGATTGCAGAGGAAGAGACTGCAGCTGATATATAGTTCAAGTTGGATGACAAAGTCTTTGACCGACAAGCTAATTCTGAAGCAATGTATCTTCAACTTTGGCATGAGAGAAGGTACATGCATACAGATCACCTTGATGAATTAAATAAAATTCTAATGAATCTTAAGAATCAAGATGTTAAAGTTGATGAGGAAGATTCAGCCCTCATTTTATTATGCTCTTTAGCACTGTCGTTTGAGAATTTGCTAACTCTATGCTTTATGGTCAAGAATAATTCTCTCAAGGATATCAGATTTGAACTCCATCCTCATGAGTTGTGACAGAAAGTTTCCCGTAACGAGCATGTATAAGTTCAAGGCGGTTGCAAAGAGCAATTATCAGGGAAATCAGCATGGCTAATTTGAGATGGGTCAAGAAAATTCCAAATCCAGGGCAAGCTCCAAATCTGAATTGAAGAATGTTGATTGTCACTATTACAAGTAGAAAGGATACATGAAGGATGACTGACCAAAGAAGAAAGCCAGAGAAGAAAAGGAGAAATCTTAGGATGAATCCTGTGTCACTCTCACAGTGATGCCAACATAGTTCTCTCAGTTACTAATCATAGAGTGATCTTGTATTCTGGTTGTTCCATATGTCTCACCCCATCGCGCTTGGTTAAATGCATATAAAAAGATTGATGGTGGTTCTGACCACTGTCGAAGTATCGGCCGAGTCGGATACTCGGCCGAGTCGTATCCGACTCGGCCACCTCCGATATGACTCGGAGGCCCGAGTCGCCCGAAGATCGCCGAGTCGACCCGGATCGGGTCCGACTCGGACGCGACTCGGTCAACTCGGCCGAGTCGTTCACGACTCGGCCGAGTTGACCGAGTGGCGTCCGAGTCGGACCCGATCCGGGTAGACTCGGCGCCCGTGACCCCCCCGATAAAAAGCGCTGAGGGAGAGAGAGATCAAATCTGATCTCTCTCTCGCGCTCGCCGTCCCCCGCGCGCCCTCACCGTCCCCCCGCGTCGCCGTCGCCGTCTGCAGGTAATCTCTCCCTCTCTCCCTCTCAGTCTCTCTCTCTTCCCCTCTCCCTCTCTCTGTGCCTCTCTCCCTCTCTTTCTCCGTCTCTCTCTCCCGCAGCGACTCTCTCTCTGTCTCTCTCTCTCCGCCTCTCTCTCTCCCCGTCGGACTCTCTCCCCCTCAGTCCCTCTCTCTCTCTCCGTCTCTCTCTGTCTCTCTCTCTCTCTATCTGTCTCTCTGTCGGATTCTCTCTCCGTCTCTCTCTGTCTCTCTGTCGGACTCTCTCCCTCTGTATCTCTCTCTGTCGGACTCTCTCCCTCTCCCTCTCCCTCTCAGTCTCTCTCTGTCCCTCTCTCTCCCTCTCTGTCTCCGTCTCTCTCTCTCTGTCCCTCTCTCTATCTCTGTCGGACTCTCTCCCCCTCCCCCTCTCCCTGTCTCTCTCTCCCCCTCTCCCTCTCTCTGTCTCTCTCTCTGTCCCTCTCTCTCCCTCTCTCTCCGTCTCTCTCTCTCCTCCTCTGTGTGACTGTGTCTCCCTCTCTCCCCTTTGTCTCTGTCTCTCTCCCTCTCTCTGTTCCTCTCTTTCCCTCAGTTTAATTTTGATACATGAATTTTGATATCTACAATTTTTTATGATTTGTCGTGAATTTTTCATAATTTTTTTTGGCATTCTATGTAGCGTTTTGCGCGTATCGTCCGAGTCCGATCCGAGTGGCCGAGACCGATCCGTCTCGGTACCGGCCGAGTCGGCGGCCGAGACCGAGACTTTGAACCATGGCTCTGACTTCTGCCTCGACAGGAGACAACACACTGTGTAAGATAGTCGATATCTGATATCTAAATCCGGATGCATGGGTGAGGACTTCTGGTGAAGTTCAGCATGTTCCACGACTGAAAAAGAATATGATTTCCTTGAGTGTCTTGGATGACAGAGACTTTGAGGGTGGTTTTGGACATGGAACTCTTCAAATGTCAACAGTACATCGGTATTGATGCAGGGCATCAAGATGCGTAGTCTGCACAATCTTCAGGATACCACTGTTATAAGTGCTTATAGAGCACATCAGGAAAAGAGAACGGCATCAGCGAGCAGTGGAGTTTGAATCTAGTGCAGGGAGATGAGTTCACAATTAATCTTGGAACTGTGTTCAGATTCCGTGAGGGGATGAGCAACTCACACATGCATATATGCGTGAGTTCTGATGGCACCAAGCTGATTCCTATATTATGATTGGAGGTCTCATGCAGCAGGACAAAAAAAGGTACGTGCTTGCCAAGATTAATATGATTTCATAGACGTTGGAGTTCAATTAAGTTTGGAAGTCCATTTCAGAGTCATACAAGAGAAACAACCACGACTCATCGGTTTGAGGCCGCAGAAAATCTATAAATAGAGATTGAATTTTGTTTTGTGAGTTTTGGGTTCTAAAATAGAAAGTTCTTCACCATGTATTTGTAATCTCTCCTCTTCTGATAAGGTTAAACATCAATCTGTCGCTATTGTGGACGTGGGCCTTTGCGCACCATGTAAATCTGTGTCTTCTTGTTGTTGAAATTATTCTATTACTATTTGTGTTATTATGACTTGCTTTTGCGATCCGAATTATTCTGCTATCCCTAACAACATGGGTGCTTTTCTCTCTTTGAACATATGCTAGGATATTTGAAGGATGGCATCGGACAGATGCGGAGTTTTAGTCTGAGAACCGCACTTAGTTTCACCCCTTCTTTACGTTGCTTTCCTCTGTGATGTATTGATCCATTTATTCACTTTGTTGCTCCTACTTCCATTTTGCATACTTATTTCTCTAAAATTATATTTTGAGATGACTTGATAAGGTTGTCTTTCTAAAAAACAAAGAAATAAAAGGAAAAGAAAAGAAAAGCAAAAGTTTATGTTTCTATATACCCCTCAAGTAGTTTCAAAACCCACCCTCTGCATCACCAAAAAAAAAAAACTCATTTTACTAATTCTACATTATACTGTTATTGAACTCTTGTGGGGTCCACTCTCAATGAACCGTTGGAGACCCATTTGCTTGTACAATAGTAGCATATGTACCATTAGCATTACTGCTCCATCACAACCGCACCCCAAAAAAAAAAAAAAAAAACTTAAACTTACAAATCTTCAATCCATCCCTGATTTCTACTCTCTTCATTTTATCTAGTCCCAAATTTTGGTCCATCCAGGTTGGAGAAAATGGAGGATAAAGGTTGAAATACAATAGAAGGTTGAAGGTGATATAAGCATATATGAATCCCTCGGAGAAGCAGTCATTAAAGAACTGGCCATTGGAGGAACAATTAAGGCTAGTGAAGTTGGTTTGAAGGAAGAGGATCCAATAATGAACAAAACGGACAAAATGGGATACCGTTTCGAGCAGGTTAAACTTGAGCATCAAAAGGAGAATGTTTTTCAAAACAACTTAACCAACTTGATGGATTTTGATATACATAGAAACATAAAGATTGAGCGCGGGAGATATATCAAATTAGGGTTTTTTTTTATTAAAAAAACTTATTTTAATAAATAATTAAATAAAGACCTCCCCCTAAAATAATTACCAAAACCGACCGCTTCCCCGTCGCGTCGGCACCAGGTCGATTTTGGCGCTGCTAGGTTGGTGTTGGCAACAGGTTCGGGTTTTCAAAACCTGAACTTGGGAATTTCAAAATATAAGTTGTAATTTTATGTTTGGGTTTCGAAACCTGGAATAAGAATTCGGTGTTATTTTATCTTTAGGTTTTTAAAATCCGAACCTAACAAGTGAATTGTTCTCTGGTTCTGGTTTTTGAAATCCGAACGTGGGTGAAGACTTGTTTATCCTGCTCTTTGGTTTGGGTTTTTGAAGCCCGAACTTGAGTCAGGCATTAACCCTGCCCAAAACTCGAACCCATTTACATTTACTTTTTACATAAAGTTTTAACCCACGTCTCTCTCCTGCACCCTAGCCAACTCTCTCCCCCTCTCTCTCCTATGCCCTGTCGACTCTCTTTCCCTCTCTCTCTCCCTCCTATGCCTGAGCCGTCTCTCTCTCCCCTCTCTCTCTCTCTCTCCCCCCTGCCCTACACCCAGGCCGATTGACCACCAGGTTGTTATCAGTTTTTTTTTTTTTTATGAGATTAGAGTGGTTATTTAAAGTCATGAATTTCATCAAAATCTTGTATCTATTTGGTTTGATGCATGATTACATCAATTTTTTCTATCTATTTTGGTTTGATGCATGATTACATCAATTTTTTCCTTTTTTTTGGTTTCATGTAAGAATTATATCAAAATTTGAAATTTTGATGCCTGAAATTTGGATTTCATCAAGAATTATATCAAAATCTTGATATCTATTTATGGTTTGATACATGATTTATTTATAGATATTAGTTTAAATATTTTATATACAATTTTTTGTTCTATTATACAGAAAAATTTAAATAGAATATTTTGTTTGTTAAACATAAAAAATTAGCATTTGATTTTGCTTTATACTTACAGTTTGTAGAGGATTTGGTTGACTTATAAATTAGACTAACAATAAGTATTATATTGTGTGATATCAAATTAGGCTTATGCTCCATTTTTTCATCCCATTCTCGATAAACGACATTGGAAGCCGTATAATGGGCCTCTTATCTTGCCTTCTAAATATAAGAGACCGACAGGTCGTCAACATTCTGTTCGTATACGTGGTACTATGGATGAAAGTCGTGAAGAACAAAGACATAATAGATATAGTAATTACAAATAGTTAGGTCACAATAAAACTAGATGTCGAAACTCACCAGTAAACGCCTTTTCCAATAGGTAAGTAGAAATTGAAAGTATGCTTCATGTAATGAATGTTGTTTAATTTTTTTCCCTGTTGTTACCAACAATTGTATTTATATGCAGGCAAAGCATCCATGAAACCAGGCCAGTCACTTCTGATGTTTTGTACATACAACATGAGCAACGATCCTCTATGATCGATGCAAGTCGGGTAACACTTTTAAAGGTGTAGTGTGTTCTCTTTTTAATTTTCTTTTATTGAGGTCAATATTTTCTTTTTTATATGTCAGGATCTCGGTGTCGTTGATTGTGTAGATCATTCTCTGGCTTATCAAAGGTGGACTTTGGAGGATCCGTGTGTCATAGATTGCCCTCGACGAGCGGGATTCTTGGAGCATTCTCAGTTGAGATGGGTACGACTTGATCATCCAATGCTGACAACTTTGATTGAGAGATGGAGGCCAGAGATATCTACTTTTCATCTCCAATTAAGGAAGATGACTATTATACTACAAGATGTGGTCGTGCTATTGGGACTTCGTATCGATGGTCCAGTTGTCACAGGGACAAATGATAGAAATTGAATCTTTGAGTGTGAGAGATTATTAGGCAGACTACCTCCACAGTCGGCTATTAGGGATGGAGCAGTAAAGCTACAGTGGCTTCATGATCAGTTCACATTAGTCCCACCATACTTAGAGGATATGGAGGTGGAGCAGTATGCTCGTGCTTATATGTTGCATAGTTCGGTACCCGTTTATTCTCAGATATCACCACAGATAAGATACATCTAAGATGGTTACCTTTCTTAGAGGATTTGGATGCATGTGGTGCTCTATCATGGGGTACTGCAGCTCTTGCATATCTATACAAAGTGTTATATAGAGTCTCCATCATGGAGACAAAGCAACTCCTTGGTTGTTTGACACTCCTACAGGTAAAATCTTAACTCAAAGTGATGTGCATACATTAATAGAATGTTGACCGTTTTTTGAATAATATTTGTTCATGTTTTGTCTACAGTTGTGGTCCTATGAGATATTGCCTATAGGCCGACACAGAGAGACAAATCATGCAACCGAATGATCAGCACCCTTATGGATGCAGGTAATAAGTATTTTCTTATACAATATAAGTATTGGTGTTATTTTCTTTGCATGCTAACAGAATGGTGAGCTACAGGTGGAATGCTGACTTGACGTATGATATAGCACCACAAAGAGACATCCAATTTTACACAAGCAAGTTGGATGTGATGCACGAGAATACGATGACTTGGGAGCCATATACAGATGAGATTCTACAAAGTTTACCTGCAGTATGCATAATAGGATCTCATATATGGTGCGCTCGAACGCCGATTATTTCTATTGAGATTGTCAAGATGCATGTCCTAGATAGAGTACTTCAACAATTTGGGTTGACTCAGCATATCCCCGATCATGTCCCTAAAATAATCCGTGTAGACTGTTTGAAAAATTGGATGCATGATTGGAGTGTGGAGACAAACTCATTTATACTCCAATGGGAAGATCGAGCGAACCAAGTTCAAAACCAACGACATCACCATACATTTTTTACAGAGTATATGCGTTGGTATTGGGGGATCACTTGGCGTTGGATTATTCAACGTATTGAGGCATCAACCGCTTATATGCCCAGTGCTCCCTATGAGCGATAGTTGGTAATATCTTAAATAAGTTCATATTTTGTTTTCTAATTAATTGATATGTGATAAATATTTCTAACTATGTTTATTTTTCTTTATAGGCTAATGGATTATTCTAAATTGACAACATGGCATCTGAAGTATTGACTGATGAATCTCAGCTTCGCTCGACAATGCAAGGGATTAGAAGCTTCATCAAGAATCTTCCAAGGGGACCACGATTTGCACGGCCGTTAGATGCTCCGCCAAACCCCATTATGACTTATGCACGATGCCAGCGGCATATGACTCTTACGGGGTACAAGGATGTAGAGGATGAGGCAGGACCTTCTCAACCAACTCCTACACAGCGTATACGGCATCAAAATGATGACGAGGCGGGACCATCTCAGCAGCATACAAAACTAGATTATCCGACTCTTCCTCCACGTGGTCGAGGTAGAAGTCGTGAGGGTGATCGAGGACGGCGTGCATTGTTGTGTTTGTTCTGATATATAGACGTGTGTTTGTTCTGATATATAGATATATAAAAAACTTATGAAGATTTTGTGATATGTCTTGTTGTGAAGATTTTGTGACATTTGTGATATGTCATGTTACGGGAACTTGTGATATGTCATATTTTTTATCACATTTCAAAACTTGTGATATGTGATATTATGACACTAAATTTGCGATATTAATGAAATTTTTGTTACATTATAAACGTATCATGATCTTTGAACTGATAAAGAACTGACAACTCAGCGTTTCAGCTCCAGGACTGAGAACTCAGAGTCTCAGCTCCAGGACCAGTTCCAGAACTGAGAACTCAGAGTTCTCTGTTCTGGCAGAGTTCTGGGTTAAGGTGTTGTGCAGTCTGGTTCGGGTTTGTAAAACCCAAACTTAAAAATTCAATTAATTTAAGTCCGGGTTTTGCAAACCCGAACCAGAGCGTGTATCTATATTGCTTAACCTTAGATTCGTGTTTCTAAATCCCAAACATATAATTACACTGAATTCAAGTTTGAGGTTTCGAAACCCGAACATAAAATTACACAGAAGTTTATAGGTCGGGACCTCGAAACCCGAACTCATATCAACTGGAATTCCCAAATTCGGGTTTTGAAAGCCCGAACCTATCGCCAGCACCACGCTAGCAGCGCCAAAACCGACCTGGCGCCAATGTGGCAGGGAAGAGTACGGTTTTGGTAATTATTTTGGGAGGTCTTTTTTTTTTAAATTAGTTATTAAAATGCCTTTTTTAATAAAAAAACCCTATCAAATTAAGAAGTATTTCAATGAGAAGCATCTAAAAGTAATCCTATTAAAGAAAAGCAACACAACCAAGTCTTTATGCATTGAAATACATTACAGGATTGAAGGGTAACAGGTAATGCTTACCTGAGCCAAGATGATATGACCTCCCTGTGATGCAAATAACTTCTCTTGCTTCATCATGTTCACTATATACGTCGTGAAATTTTGCATATGCATCTGCATCAAAACTTACTGCTGAATTTACATCACCGACACAAATCAACCAAACAAAAGCATATAAATTTAGTTCCATTACCTTAAATGGTTCATTATTCGTCCGAAAAACTGTACCAGGAACATAGTGCAGCCAAACAGGGATTCCCCTGCAATAACCAAATGTGTCACAAAACTCTCTAATTTAATCAAAAACATTCAAAATTTTTGAAATTTCTCTCAGAAAGCCAATTATACCCAAAATTGTATTCGGCTGCAACAAAAGGCCCAATGCGAAGTATCATATACAGTCCAGCGTCCCTCACAATCTTGGCAAACTTGACAAGATCGAACCGGTCCTCAAAATAGTACTGAACTTGCAATCCAGAAACTGACATCAAGAACAAAGAAATCAAGAAATGGGTTTTTCGAGACGAGCACAATTACATTGCCAGGAGAAAGCTCGTGTCCGTTCCAGAAGACGTAGGTCTCGATGGTGTTGCAACCTCCCTCCTTCGCCGCGGCGACGAGCCCAGGCCACATCTGAAACAAAAACGGCAAAAAGTTGAAATCAACTCGAAAGTTAACAACTTCGAAAAGACGGAAGAAAAAGAGGGTGAGATTACGGCGGGAACGCTGCGTGGGTAGTGAATGGAGGCGGAGATGAAGAGCTTCCGCTGGCCGTCGACGATGAGGGACCGATGGTCGTAGGTGACATTGGCGCAGGACGAGAGCGAGACCCAGGATGACAAAAAGAGTAAGAGAAAGAGAACAGAGCAGTTCCTGATTGTTGCCGCCATTGGAGCAAGGACTGAGGAGGAGTCGGATGAGGGAGTTAATAGTGTGAGTGAGAGTAGAGAGAGAGAGATTGGTGAACAGCTAGTTGACAGCTGCAGGCCAACAAAACAAAATCTCCCCTCATTGCTCCCTCTCTCTGTAGCTTGCTCCGCGCTCTGAGCTCTGAACCTGGAGGAGACACGAGCTCTGCACGGCACATGGACTGCTGCCGGCCGAAAAATCGGTGTTCAATTCGGATAGCGCGGTCTGTTACGCACGCACCCAGGCAGGCACCCCGGTGCTTGTGTTTTGGGTGGACCCGCATGTCAGTGAGAGGGCACATTGTGGGGTTTAAGATAGAGGGTGAATGAAGAAAATGGAGGTAAGAGGATTGGATGAAGGTTGTTGTCAGAGCAATGAATGAGATTACGGGATTGGACTTTTGATCCCTGGTTTTATTCGGTGAGGTGTCCGTGAAGTCCCGTGATTATTGTCAGGGTAAACAAATAAATATAGCTTGACAATGAATCGATAACGGAAACAGAGAGAGAGAGAGAAAGAGCGGAGAAAGGAGAGAGAGGATAGGAAGGGGGGGGGGGGGTGGGGGGGGGGGGGGGGAGAAGATAGGAGAGGAGAGAGGAGGCAAGAGAAGGGGGAGGGCTGGAAAAGAAAGGAGGGTGGCTCTATTTGTCTTCCTCTCTGGCTATCTTAGTGGACAGACAGATCAACAAAGTAAAAGAAGGAGTCACAGGTGAAATCTCATTCCACTAAGCTTGAAAAATACTCCCTAAGATTGGACGAAGTCTAGTCAATTATTTCATGGGGAACAAACAACTCTTCATGGTTGCAAGTATGATTTATAACTGACAATATGTTTAAAAGTTGTTTTTGTTAAAAATCTTAGATTGTACATTGCATTATGATTATTTATCAAAAGTTCTTGATCTCCTATTTCCGTCAAATCTCATAGATGGCTCGTGTAAGTCGAGAGGTTATAATGTTTTAATTTTGTGAAGAAAGTAATATTGGGGAGGGGTTTTACTTAAATACAACAGGGAGCTCATTGTTTAATACTCTTCCTTGAGATAAGAAGTTTTAATGCTGCTCTAATAAGTATACACCTTGAAGTGATAAAACTTTACATAGATATATATACTTGAAAAGAAAAAGTCCGAGAACCCAAGATATAACAAGCAGTAGTTGATAATCGACACCATATGAATCCTTAATTCACAGTGATAAAGTAAAAAATTCATATGTCAAACCGACCGGGAAGATATATATACACATCAAACTCTGTATGCGCTACATGGATGAAACAAAGTAGTGAGAGAACAAGAATTTGAATTCTCTCACTTACGTAAAATTTAGAGGGCAGTTCAGTCAACAATCTTAATCGGACATCATCCAAATGAACGGTTGCGATTCAGTGTTTTCACGACTAACACAATACCCCCGTGAATTGCACCAATAACTACTTTGCACATAGAAAAAAATCACAATCATTCATAAAATGATACACAATTAAAATTACTGATTGGACCGTTCTCTAACTTTAACACAAACAAGAACATTGAGAGGATCCAAATATGAGGAGACAAGCAGTTTAATTTGGCTATCTTTGTCACACTCAGACTCAGTGTTCTTGGAAGTGGATATTATCCTTAAGGATCCATAAGTCAAAGAAATTAGATGATGGGGGAGCTCACATTGTTATGGTATGATAATGGATACCTCGATGCAAGCTTGTTGATTGATTGTGTTTAGTTCACACCCCTTGCTTAGTCAACTGACTAGAAGGTTAGTAACATTATCCTAAATGGAGGTTGATTCATGAAAAATAGCGCTCTACAAATGGCAAGCCACTAATTGAAATTTTTCAAAATTCTTAGCTATAATCTTATCTAATATATTTCTATACAAATCGACAGGGAAGACTATTAACCATTTTTTTGTACTTACCCCTTATACTGCATATATGTGGGCAATTGCACAAGGTAAAGCTGAGTATCTCCACCTTGAAAACATCCTTGAAGAGGCCACTTCAATTCAGAAACAATTTGCCAAAAAAATACAAATCCTTTGTGCTTGCAACTTAGCTGTAAGTAATGCAGTTTCACACATTTCGCAAGAGAGAAATAAAAGGGTATTCCAACAACAAGAAAAGAATGGTACTGATTTTTCAAGGATTGTATGAAGACACATGGCATTCTGAAGATTTACTGCTGAAGGTCTAATAGGGATTGTTATGCATTATGATGTCAACAATTATATACGTCTGTGCACACAACAGAATAGAGAGCCTACCCATATATTAACAATGGAAGAAGTCTGCACACTTCACTAATTACCCAAGCCAACCCCTCATTCAACGACTACGGATTTTGAACTTGGAACCTCCCGCGAGGAGGGAGAAGTATTATTGACAAGCTAACCCGCTTTTATATTTATTTTGAAGAGTGAATGTGTGTATCTAGTATCAGAATGTAATAAAACATGGACATGAGTAAATAATAGAAATGGTTTATGATAGTCTAAAGATCCATCACTCTACTTTTGATGATGATTAACTAATGTGAAATGTGTATCCGTGTATGAAAATTAGCAATAAACACTCAATCACGCTCCACTAACATGAAACGACCATTGATAGAAAATAATTAAAATTAATAATGCAGATATGAGTTAAACAAAGTGACATCATAGACTATTCCATTTTCAATTATAAATCAATTAAAGATAATAAATATGAAGGCAAGAGATTCTACGATCAGTATTAAAACTAGCGAATTCAAAGATAAATAGATTTACATAACCTCATGTTTATGAACGGTAATTAAATCGATAAAAACTCAAAAATAAAAATATCAGTCTTAAAATAATTGATTTGGATAAGAAATATACCTACCGAGGATCAGCTGTGATCATAGTGTCCTTGTAATGATTGTTATATGTAGAGCTCACTTTCACAAATCCAACACTTTAAATTGTGCGTGATTTAGACTCCGGATGAGAAAGTTACAGCCGAAACAAATCTTAAACACTTTAATAGTCCTTTTTACTGGGATAAACGATGGTCCTTTTTACTATAGCAAATGATACTATAGAAGCCAGACACTGTAGTATAGGGTGTACTGTAGCATCATACCATAGCACCATGCTGTAGAGGTTACTATAGAGATTTTTTGTGAGGAACTTTATAGAGAATTAGAAGAGGGATTTTTTTTTTTTTTTTTTTTAAAATTAGAACTATAGGTAATTGAGATCATAGAACTAAGGTTTTGAGAAGGAAAAAGAGATGAAGAAAGAGAATATGCTAGTTAGAATTTCACACTCTAAAGTAGAATTTTTCTAGGGCTTCCTACCAAAAAGAGGAATTTGTAGAGAGGTCACAACTACACAAATTTGAGGAATTTTCTGTTAGACTTATTATGTTTTAAAGTCTAATTTATTTTGAGCCTAATCAAGTCAATTGGATATTTGCACCCGCCCACTTAACCTATGTTGTTTGACCCAATAAAGAATTGATCAAACCTAAATGGTTTGGGTCTAGACACGTTTTCAATTACACTTAGCCATGAGTGTATTTAAATTAGAATGTGGGACTCATCTACACGTGTGGAACTCGTGTTATAAATCAAGGGCCTAGATCTATGATGAGTTGAATTAGGGTTTCTTGATGCTATATATACCATGAGTAGGGTTCCCTCTCTACCAACAACAATAACCATCTCTCTCTTGAGGCCTCTCATCTCCTCTAAGGATAAAGAAGAGAACTTGTGGCTGGAGAGAAGAATCCTCTCCCTCAACTCCGCGTCCTCGAGATCGTGCAACCTTCGGCAATCTCTTCGTGATGGAATCAGGTATGCCTAAAACCCTCCTTCCTTTTGATCATGATAAAGAGGCTTACAGTATATGTGTAGATCTTGCATAGAATAATTTAGATCTAACAATTGGTTTCAGAGCTCCTCTTTATCAGATCATCGGGAGATAAAGTAATAACCTTTTGATCTCGATTTATGAAAATTATGAATCTCTTTATTTAATTCAATAAAGATTTTTTTTTGTGTCTCAAATAATTGAATTAAATTGGAGATGATTAAATTAAATTCATGTATATATTTTTATGGTTTAAATCTGTGTGTTATTTTTATTTATTTTTTGATTTTTAAAAAAAAAAAAATTTGCCTGTGTGTGGCAGGACGCGCGCATGCCTACATGTTCGCATGCCTGCGTCCACAAGGGAAAGACGAAAAAAAAAAAAAAAATATATATATATATATATATATTATATATATATATATATATATATATATATATATATATATATATATATATATTATATATATACAGCGCATGCAGGTGTGTGCCTGCATGCAGGCCCAAGGCACCATGGGCCCCATGACCTACTGTTTTTTTTTAAATTTAATTTTTCATTTTCCCCCCTGTTATACATGGCAGCAAAATGCTGTTAAAAAAAAAAAAGTTTATTTGTTTTTGGGTTTCTTAATTTTGGGAATTATGAGATTAGTTAGGAGTAGAAATTTAGAGACATAATTTTAATCTAATAAGAAAACTACTCCTAATTAATCTCATATAAAGTTTAAATTTAAATTGTTGAGATTATTTTGGGTTTAGAGTTGAGATAGAATTCTAGTCTATTAGGAAAATTTGGGATAGAATCTAATCAAATAAAGAAACTTAATCCCAATTAATCTCACATTAAATTTATTGGGTTTTATTCAGTTCATTAAACCCGGCCCAATAAGAAAGGAAACCAAATAACTTAACCATTGCGGGTCGGGTCTGATTCAGACCCGATAAGCACTGCAGACCCGTTTACCAATAGAAACTTTAATTTGCCGTTACGGGCTCATACGACCTCTGTTTTGGGCATGTAAACAGTCGTTTCGAAGCTCTTGACGAGCACTACAGTATTAAGGAACTATACATGACAAAACAGTAGTTAGTTGACATAAAGAAGGCATTGAAGTGTTTGTTTATCATGGTTATGTGTACCCTTACATGCTTCCGCTTTATCATCAATATTATATTGCTTATATTGTCTTGCATGATGAATATTAGTGTTTGCTACAGTTGATAACACACAGATAAAGATATATTCATGTTCAAGCTAAAGAATTTATAAAAGAGCTTATTTAATTGCGTATATAGTTCACGCGGACAATAGCCGGCCCAAAGGAAGACTATTGTTTGGCCGAATTATGTACGGCTTCGGATACTTGATGTGAATAATGCAAGTGGGAGAACCTTGGTGTGTGATAATCGGCCC
Source organism: Agave tequilana (assembly GCA_038442645.1). NCBI lineage: Eukaryota > Viridiplantae > Streptophyta > Magnoliopsida > Asparagales > Asparagaceae > Agave > Agave tequilana. Next base: position 28,511 of record JAVJIF010016767.1, on the reverse strand, counting down.
AAAGGAAGGTTGTCACACTATAGGCCCATATTGCATTACCCTCATCAACTAGTCCGATGGCGGAACAAGAATCTAGATGCATAAATTTGTGTGGCCCATGCGTGTGGCAATCGGCCCAAAGGAAGGTTGTCATTATGGCCGGGTCATTACATATATTATATGGCCAATATAGATTACTTAAACTTTAGGACCAATCCTATAAAGTGACAGTCGGCCCAAAGGAAGGCTGTTTTCTTACATAGGACCTAGACTTTAGGATATCTATATTGGGCCAGTACAGTGTTGGCATATAGAGACACAACTTGTTCTGAAAGTTTAACCGGCAGCTCTATCGGTTAAACTGGTTGTATTTTCTGAAATTCATTTTTTATGGCTATTACAGTAGAATTTTATTAAATGCAATGTTTATGTTAAACTGAAGAGAAATTGTACACTTATGTAGTTTAAATTGAATGGTACAAACTTTAAGAAGTGGTAAGACCACGTAAATGATCGTTCTTGAATTCATGCACCTAGAGTACACCTTAAAGATTGATGGATCTCTACTGTCACTAATAAAAGTTCAGTAAAGAAAAGGTCAATTATGGTAAGTGGGAGAGATCTTACAAGAGGTGTCTAATGGTCATAAAGTACACTATTCCTATAACTATTAGAAGTGCTATGTCCGATAAAGTCAGTGCTCACTTAGCATCCAGGGTAAACTTCTAATAAGAAAAGGAAAGTGAAACTAAAGGGAGGAACATAAACATCACTACAGTTGCTGATCCTAAGTGGCAAAAGTGCAGAAAAATAGCCTAAGGTCATTGCATACTTTTTCTGTAAGAAAGTAAGCCACCTCAAGTAGGAATGCATAAAGTATCAGAAATGGCTATTTAGCGGGTATATCTCATATTTATGTTTGTTCTGAGATTAATTTAGCTTTAGTGCCACTTTATAAATTATGAATAGATAATTCACATAAGCAATTCAATGCGGAACTTCCAAACCCAAAGGAGGCCCAGCCCAGCTGAGCGATATGTATACATGGGTGATGGAAATAAAGTTGTAATTAAAGCTATTGGAGTTTGTAGGCCTAAATTAGATTCTGTTTTTTTAGTTTTAGATTTGGATGAGACTTTATATGTACCGTCCTTTTAGGCGGAATCATATTTCAATTTCATTTGTTAGACAGATCTAGTTTTACTGTCACTCTTGATAATGAAATGCTTAGTCTACTTTTCAAATCTAAAGTTGTGGTACTAGAATTCTGATTGATGGCTATATAAATTGAAACTTCATGCTTTATATACTGAATCTCTATATGTGAATAGCATAGGCACTGAGCGAAAATTAATTAAAGAAACATTAGAAAGTTTGGTACTAGACGAAGTTCAAGTGTCTTAATTTGGTGTATACAGACATTGTGGTCCATTCCCTACAGCTTCTTGGAATGGCCATGAATATTTCATCACTTTTACAGACAATTACTCTCGTTATAGGTACCTGTACTTGTTCCATGAGAAATCCCAATCATTGGACATGTTTAAAGCCGTTAGACCTGATCATGGTGGTGAGTACTATGACAGATATAACGAATCAGGTAAATGTCCAGAACCATTTGTCAATTTCTGAAAGAGTGGTATTATCGCTTAGTACACCATATCAGGGACACCTCGTCAAAATGGTATTGCTGAGAGATAAAATCACATTAAAGGATATGGTTGGGAGTATGATAGCTCACACTATTCTACCAAAGTCATTATATAGTGAAGCCTTAAAAATGGTTGTCACCTCCTTAATAGAATACCTTGCAAAACAGTAACTAAAACCCGTATGAGTTACGGACTGGAAAATCTCTCAGTATTAGGCATCTATATGTTTGGGTTGTCCAGTGGAAGCTCGGTCATATATACCATATGAGAAGAAGTTGGACTCAAGGACAGTTAATTGTTTATTCGTAGGGTATTCTGAGAGGTATAAAGGCTTTAAGTTTTATTGTCCCTCCACTAAGAACATAAAGACGGATGCTAAATTTTTGAGAATATTCAGAACAGTGGGAGTCAACTACATAAAGATTTCATATTTAAGAAAGAACATATTGTTATACCCATGACAATTGTTCCAAATGATAAAGTAGTTGTTCCACTTCAAGATGAAAATACAGTTGCATCCTTACAAGATACATATACAGTTCATCCTGAAGTAGATCATGCTGGTGAGGTAGAAACTGAAAATTCTCAACCACAAGTGCCTAGGAGATCAACTAGGAAGAGGAGATCAGTCATTACAAATGACTATATAGTTTATCTCCAATAGCATGAGTTTGACATAAGGCTAGAGGATGACCCCGCATTCTTAAATGAGGCCAAACTCAACATTCACTCCAATAAGTGGTCAAATGCCATGAAAGATGAGTTAAAATCCATAAAGGACAAAGATGTTTGGGATTTAGTAGAGTTGCCTGAAGGAAAGAAACGATTGGTTGTAAATGAGTATTCAAAACCAAGCGGGATTCGAAAGGTAATGTCGAAAGGTATAAGGCACATCTTGTCACAAAGGGATTCACTCAAAGAGAAGGCATTGACTATAAGGAGACTTTCTCCTATTTTTCATTAAGCATTCTTTGAAGTTATTATGGCACTGGTGGTTCACTTTGACCTGAACTTATACCAAATGTATGTTAAGATTGCCTTTCTTAATGGTAACATTGAGAAGGAAATCTGTATGGTGCAACCAGAAAATTTTAAACTGAAGGTTTCATAATATTTGGTTTGCAAATAAAGAAATCCATTTATGGTCTAAATCAAGCATTCCGCCAATGGTATTTGAAATTTGATCAAGTAATATCCGATTTTGATTTTAAGGAAAATATAGTTGATCAATGTATTTACCATAAATTTAAAGGGAGTAGATTTATATTTCTTGTGCTATATGTGGATGACATTCTATTAGCAAGTAACGATATAGATCTTCTACTTGAGACCAAGAGTTTTCTCTCAAAGAATTTTGAGATGAAAGATCTTGGAGACGCTTCTTTTGTGATAGGCATCCAGATTCAACGTGACAGGACACGTGGAATATTAGGTTTATCACAAAAGGCCTATATCGATAAAGTGCTAGATAGATATGGCATGAAGAATTGCTCTTTGGATAATGCGCCTGTTACTAAGGGAGATAAGTTAAGTCTACTCTAATGTCCCAAGAATGATCTACGGAAAGAGCAAATGAAAGACATTCCATATGCATTGGCGGTTGGATGTCTGATGTGTGCTCAAGTTTGTACCCATCAAGAATAGCATACACCATTGAGAAACTTGACAGAAAACTTGATCAATCATGGGATTGATCTCTGAAAGACTGTCAAGAAGGTAATGCGATATCAATAGAAGACTACATGAAATCTGATCAGTTGCAGCTGATCGGATACACAGATTCAGATTATGCTGTATGTATCGACAATAGGAAGTCCACTTCATGTTATATTTTCCTTATTGTAGGAAGATGGTGGATTTAGTCGAGAGGCCATTACAACTACACTGTGATAATAAGAGCTATAGAGCTCTACTACAATAATGACAAGAGTTCAGTAAAGTTGAAGCATATCGACATCAAGTTTCTTGTCATCAATGATAAAGTTCGGAATCATATTTTGTCTGTTGATAGTGATGACACTATTCTTAATATTACAGATCCACTCATTAAAGGACTTTCACCTAAAGTATTCTTAGAGCATATTGCTCATATGGGGATGATTAGTCATTATGATATCCTGATTTTGTGGGAGTGGATAATTTTATGTAACAGACATTATTTCTAAGTGCACTTTATGGATATTTGTTGATTCTGATAAATAAATTTATAACTGCTTTTCCTAAAGTTTACTTTTGCGCATTTGAGTTTGTTGAATTAGCAGTTAGACTCGTTGGGGTCATAAAGTGAAACTCGTTGGAGTCATAAGGCTAGACTCGTGGAGTCATTAAGTGGAAACCAGTTGGAATTGTACCTTATTTGATCAGAAGACATTTCCATGCCACACGTCCACATTTGATCTATGTCGTTAGGGGTTCTGAAACTTGTGATGTGGAAGGTCCTACCTCGATTATACAGAAGGTAACGATCACCATGTTCCGTGGCAGGACACTTAATGGACCAGATGGTTTTTGAAACGTGGTTTGTCGACAGTTAAAGTTTTGACGTCATAAAGTTATGCATAATATCTATTCAGTATGACTTGCTTGGCCCAAGTGGGAGATTGTTAGACTTATTATGTTTTAAAGTCTAATTTATTTTGGGCCTAATCAAGTCAATTGGATATTTACACCCGCCCACTTAACCTATATTGTTTGACCCAATAAAGAATTGATCAAACCTAAATGGTTTGGGTCTAGACACGTTTTCAATTACACTTAGCCATGAGTATATTTAAATTAGAATGTGGGACTCATCTACACGTGTGGAACTCGTGTTATAAATCAAGGGCCTAGATCTATGATGAGTTGAACTAGGGTTTCTTGATGCTAGATATACCATGAGTAGGGTTCCCTCTCCACCAACAACAATAACCATCTCTCTCTTGGAGGCCTCTCATCTCCTCTAAGGATAAAGAAGAGAACTTGGTGGCTGGAGAGAAGAATCCTCTCCCTCAACTCCGCGTCCTCGAGATCGTGCAACCTTCGGCAATCTCTTCGTGATGGAATCAGGTATGCCTAAAACCCTCCTTCCCTTTGATCATGATAAAGAGGCTTACAGTATATGTGTAGATCTTGCATAGAATAATTTAGATCTAACATTTTCATCACTTCATATTATTTTATTGTTTGATACAAGAGGCCTTTATAAAGGCTTGTACAAAATTGAATACATTTAAAATAAAACTCCTAATCAAAATAGAATTACAACTTCAAAATAAAGAAACTAAACTCCCAATTAAAATATAACTCCAAAATAAAGAAACTCAAAATAAAGAAACTAAAATTACATAGAGTTCTATTACTACTAAAAAATTGGAACAAGGCGTCTGCTCCATCAATGATACACGTGTCATACACGTGGCTTGATGTCTGTATCATTAACATATGTGGTTATAGTACTAATGATATTATGTTATTTAAGTTTCAGATATTAATTAAGATCTTAATTCGGTGTCTAGCTCTCTCAAAAGACTCAAAGTCAAGTTTGAACCTAACACATGTTGATTTAAGAGCTCAAGCATAAAGATTGTATCAAGTACTTAAGAAGAAGTCAAGCTCGAAAGAATCAAGTTTAATCGAGTCAAGATGAAGAAAATTTCAAGAAGAAGACTCTAGTTTGTAAGGATGTTAAGATTTTTGTAAAGTTTAAATTAGACTTGATTGCTCAAGCTTACACACCCACACACAAAAGTTTGATATTGGATTTCAAGAACAATACTTTTGGTTTAACCCATTTCGGTTTAACTAGTTTATGTTTTGATTTTGTGAAAAAATTCTCAAAAAAAGTTCATATTGTGTCATATGTGTATGAATTTTATCCATACCCATTGGTGCGTCAAATGAGTTTTAGAAACTTGTTTTTGTATTTATACAAATTTTGAAAAAACTTGTTTTCAATTTAAAGTTTATTTTTGGAAAAAACAATTTTAATATAGTTTCTATTTAAAATTGTATTTAATATCCCAAAAAGAAGTTCACATGTTTATTATATGTGTCAATTTTTAATCCCACATATCCAAGCTCAAATATATTTACAAGAACTTATTTCTGTAGATATTTTAAATTTTTACTTTGTTTTTAAAAAAATTAAAAATAAAAAAAATATGTTTTGGCCTAAGTCAGTCAACCAGGCGGTCGACCGGTGGTGTGACAAGCCACTGGCTTTTGTTTACAGTCAATCAGGCGGTCGACCGGATGTACACACAAGCATTGGCTTGTGCGCTCGGTCGACCGCACAGTCAACCACTAGGCAGTGGGCTGGTCGGTCGACCGTCAGTTGTACTAAGCAAATAAGTTTACTCTGGACGATCTCGTTGGTTCCAAGGCTAGATTTCTAGCGTTGGCAGTCTCTGCACTGCTACCAAAGGCAACAGTTTGCCTATAACAACTAGTTTTGAATTTCTGATTTTTGTTTTTATTTCAAACGGTTATATCTTACTTTATTGGGTTTAAAATGTTCTTATTGATTGAAATTAGTCTCTAATGGTCTCATTCTATTCTCTAAAAATAGGACCCACCGTAGAGAGTTTAATAAAAAGTTTTTTAAAGAAAAGTTCAACTTTTAGTTTTTGAAAATGATTTGAAAAATCAAGAAAATAAGTTTTGAGAGAGATTGTTTTTGTGCTACAAATTCTTACATCTTTAAAGAAGTTTTTCCAATAGTTTTTCTGGAATCTCCACTTTTAAATCTCTAAGTTTTTCTCACACAAGTTTGACCCAATCTCCTCTATCTACTTTATAAAAGCTTTGCATGTGAGAGTTCATTGTTTGTGGTCTAGGAGCTGATCCAAGTGTTCATCATTTTATTTCAGGTGGTTGGAGGTTGCGGCCTCGGAATAAGCTTGCATGCTCATGATTATAGGTGTTGCGGCACCGAGTGAGGCACTTGAGGAAACTTATATTATTGAGTGATCTTGCGAGATGGTGCATAGTGAAATCCTTCACTGCGGTGAAGGTGGGGATGTAGAGCAAGTGGTTCGAACCTCGAAATAATTCTCCTGTATTTATGATTGTTCATCATCTTTCTCTCTCAACTCAACTCACTCTAGTTTATATTTTTCTTGTTATTACTTACCTATCTTTACATGCTTGCTATAGTTTCACGTGCTTATACTTATTTGAACCAAGAGAGCAATTAAGCATCTCAACTCTTGTTAAAAAAGAACCTTGAGGAGAAGTTCTAAAACCCTTCACCGGAAATTTGGCTTCACTCTTTGGTATCTATTTGTGTGTTAGTTTTAGTTAGTATAAGTTTTTAAATTCCACATTTGATTAGCACATCACATATTCACTCCCCTTCTAGGTAATTTACAATTAGTTTCAGAGTCTGGTGCTCGTGATATTTGGTTTAACAACCGAGAGAGATCCTTATTTTGCTAATCACAACATTTGTTTTACACATGGCATCTAGTAGTGTTAAATCTAGTATCTATTGTCCACACAAGTTTGATGGAATTAACTTTTCAATATGAAAGGTTAAGAGAACGTTTTACTTCAATCTATGGATAGTCGTGTAGCCAAGGCCATATCTAAATCCTTGTTTGTCCCGAGGATGATAAGGACTCATGAGCCGAAATTACCATTAAGAAATATGATGTCAACTCCAAAGCCCATTATGTATTATCATAACCTCTTAATGATGATGATATATCTAGAGTTATAAATTGCACATCCGCATATCATATTTGACAAGTTTCTACTCATGGAGATACTACACAAGTGAAGAAAGCAAAAATTGATTTGCTTAATTCATAATATGAAAGTTTTATATGTTAATGGTGAATCTATTAATGAGATGCTTACTCAGTTTATCACTATTACTAATGGACTAATTTCTTTAGGTAAACCTATATCCAATGATTAAAATATGTGAAAGATCATTAGAACACTTCTTAAATCTTAAAAAGTCAAAGCTATCATCTTAAAGGAGCTCAATGATAACGAGGAAAATAGACTTTACCACTTTCATAGAAAACTTGAAGACCCATGAAATGAAGATGAAGGCAAGAGAAGTTCGTGAGCCACAAAAAGAAGTTAATGTTGCACTCAAAGCATCCCCAAGAGAGCACAAAAAGAAAGAGATCTCCAAATCAACTATCTCAGAGGATGATGAAGAAGATAATGAAGAACTCATTCTCCTTTGTAAAAAACATGAGGAGGATGAACTACAAGAGAGGCAACCAAAGAGAAAAATTATAAGGAAGGAAAAAAACAATGAAAGCCACAACTTGGGATTCAGATAGTGAATCCGAAAGAAAAGATGATTCGGCACATATGTGTTTCATGGTCCAAGAGGATAACCCTGTTGAGGTAAACTCGGAATCCCGATTTTGATGAAAATGATAAATTATATCATATAATGATCTTGCTATGTGTTGTGAAGAACTGTTTGAAAAATATAATTTGATGAAAAAACTTGAAATTGAAGAAATAAAAATGATGTTTTATCTTCAAAACTTGACTTGTTTTAAAAGAAAAGGAAGTGATTTTGAAAGAAAATGATTCTTTGAAAAACCGAATTGAGTTAATTTTCAAGAAAAAAATTTTGTTTCTCATACAAATATGTTTCTTCTTCTAATGACAAAAATGAAATTTGTGATTTAAATAAGAGTATTGATGCTTTAAGCTCTACCTTGAGCTAATGTGCTTTTGATTATAGTATGTTGGAATTCATGTTTCGCAAGAAATATGCTCCTCACGTACATGCACATATTCCACGGCATACACATGCACACCATTCTCACTCATTCTAATATATATATATATATATATATATATATATATATATATATGCTCACATTGTGGTTGCAAAGACCATCTTGCTAAATTTTGTCATGATAGATTAAATCTTGCAACTAAGAATGTTTGAGTTTGAAATACTAATCCATACGAATTGTATTTGATGTAGATGTGGGCTCTCTCAAAACATGAGAGAGTGTGGTGCCTTGATGGTGGATGCAATCGGAGCATGATGGTCAAATATTTGGTATACCACTATCAAGGAGTTTATGTGAGAAGACCACCTTAGTTTGGAGAAATAGAGAATAGTTCTATCGGTATTGGTAACTATCTATATCCTCTATCTTATGTTTATATATGTTTAAAATTGAATAATTTTTAGCATATCATGGTTTATATGTTTAAATGCATTTTTTGTTAGAACTTGTGATACACTTATATAGCTTCTGAGATAGACTATTGATTTGTGTCAAACTAGATTCATATCTTTTATATACTCAATTCTAATTTAGTTATATGTGTATATCCTAATTTTGATGATTCTTACATTTATACATGTACTTTTTTTTGAATTCTTTTAATTAAACTATTTCCAAATGGTAGTATTTTAAAACTATTTTCAACTATATCCAAATAGCTATCTTTGAAAATGCCTACCCTTGTCGGCGTTTGAGGTGATTATGCCTTGTATAATTTTAATTGGCTATTCATTTGACATGTGCATGTAAGTTGGTGATAAAAATGAGTTATAAACTAATTTACATGATATTTGATTTTTGTGCTCATCCATATTTATCGTATATGTATGCATCAAATGATATTAGATACATACATATGATTGATTGATTGTGCTTAATTTAAAATTATTCATGCATATTTTGTGCATATATTTTTGCACAAATTAATCTCTTGCTAAGCTTATTTCATTTCAATTGGTATCATGGATTGGTATGCCTTTCAATTGGTATCATTATTTCTTAAACTTATGCAATTATTTTGTTATTGTCTTAAAAAGAGGGAGAAAATTTTTAAAAATGGATTCGTTTTAATTTTACTAATTTTTCTCTAAAAATGGGAGACAAATTTAAATCATTTTGATTTCAATATTCAATTTATATTCCCAAAATTTTTTTGGATTACGTATGTATCAAAATCGTTTTGATTTCAATTGATATTATTTTAATCTTAATTGATTTTAGATTTCAATTGCTTTATATCATTTGTTTTAATGGTATCAATATCTTTTGCATGTTTTTCAAATTGGTCTAAGATTTCAATTGGTATTCCAAATTAATATTGATTTATCAAGAATTTACAATTGGTTTATCTAAAATTATTTTAGATTTACAATTGGTCTCAGAATTTACAATTGGTTTAACTAAAATTATCAATCGGTATCTATTATTTTGATATATGTTGCCTATATACAAGGAAAGTTAACTTGATGTCCTCTATATAGATTTAAGATGATATATTATACAAAGAAGAGCTTGACCTCTCTTCTCTATATCGTACACGCGTGCATGAGATCTTAACATCTCTGTCTATACATTGTATATTATGCCTATATGGTTTAGGGCTTAGTCATCTATTCTCCATGTAACACATGAATACAGGGGGAGTTAACGTCTCTCCTCGTCATGAATTTATATCGCATATAACATATTTGTTTTTTACCCTTTTTGATGAAGTGACAAAAAGGGAGAGAGAATGTGAGTGTTTATACATGCATGTTTAGGGTTTATACATATATATATTTGATTGATGTTTATTGAGTTTTATTGAATATCTTGTTGTTATTTTCTATGCATGAGTTAAGGGGGATTTTTTACAAAGCTTTTCACTAATCCATGTATATATAACTTTAAGAGCTTTGTCATCATCAAAAAGGGGAGATTGTTTGCTCAAAAGTCCATCACTCTAGTTTTGATGATGATTAACTCATGTAGTTATAATACTAATGATCTTGTATTATTTAAGTTTTAAATATTAATTAAAATATTAGTTCGGTGTCTAGCTTCTTCAAAAGACTCAAAGTCAAGTTTGAAGCTAACATATCTTGATTCAAGAGTGAGCTCAAGCATAAAGATCATATCAAGTACTCAAGAAGGAGTCAAACTCAAAAGAATCAAGTTTGAACAAGTCAAGATGAAGAAGAAGAATTCAAGAAGAAGACTCTAGTTTGTAAGGATGTTTAGATTTTTGTAAAGTTTAAATTATACTTGCTTGCTCAAGTTTACACACACACGCAAAAGTTTGATATTGTTTTTTAAGAACAAAACTTTTGATTTAACTCATTTCGATTTAACTAGTTTGTATTTTGGTTTTGTGAAAAAATTATCAAAAATAGTTCATATCATATGTGTATTAGATTTTATCCATACACATTAGTGTTTTAAATTAGTTTGAGAAAATTGTTTTGTATTTATACAAGTTTTGAAAAAACTTGCTATTCAATTTAAAGTTTAGTTTTGGAAAAATAATTTGGAATACAGTTTTTATTTCAAAATTGTATTTAATATCTCAAAAAGAAGTTCACATGTTTATTGTATGCGTCAATTTTTTAATCCCACATATTTGTGCTCAAATGTATTTACAAGAACTTATTTTTGTAGATTTTTAAGAAATTTGATTTATTTTTAATTTTTTAAAAGATAAAAAATATTTTTGCCTAGGTCAGTCGACCGGTCGTATGGCTAGTCACTAGCTTGTGTACATGGTCGACCAGCTAGTCAATCGAATGTGCACACAAGCATTGGCTTGTATACATGAATGACCGTGCGGTCGACCGTGGGCAGCTGGGCTGGACAGTCGATCGCCAGTTGTGCGGAGCAGCAGAAAATGCAGCTCTGGAGAGTCGATCGGGTAGTCGATCGCTAGCTCTAAAGGCTAGATTTTTTGCCATTGGCAGTCAACCGGGCGATCAATCGCACTGTTGCCAAAGGCGGCACTTTGCCTACAACGACTAGTTTTTGAATTTTTGGTATTTGTTTTTATTCCAAGCGGTTATATCTTACTTTATTTGAACATATTCTTAATGATTAAGATTAGTCTCTAATAGTTTTATCCTATTCTCTATAAATAGGACCCATTGTAGAGAGTTTCATAAGAAGTTTTTGAAAGAAAATTTCAAGTTTTAGTTTTTAAAAAAGACTTGAAAATATAAAAAAAAAGTTTTGGGGAGAAATATTTTTGTGCTACAAATTCTTAAATCTTTAAGAAGTCTTCCAATAATTTTTCTTGAGCCTCTACTTTCAAATCTCTAAGTTTTTCTTACACAAGTTTGAGTCAAACTCCTTTATCTACTCTGTAGAAACTTTGTTTGTGAGAGTTTATTGTTTGTGGTCAAGGAGTTGATCACCAAGTGTTCATCATTGTACTTCAAGTGGTTTGAGGTTGCTTCCTCAGAGTGAGCTTGCAGGCTCGTGATTGTAGGTGTTGCGGTACTAAGTAAAGGACTTGCAGGTCGAAGTGTTTTTGAGAGAACTTGTATTGTTGAGTGATCTTGCGGGATCATGCATAGTAAAATCCTTCATTGCGGTGAAGGCAGAGAGACGTAGAGTAAGTGGTTTGAATCTCAAAACAATTCTCCCGTGTTTGCAATTACTCATCTCTCTCTCAACTCAACTAACTCTAGTTTATATCTTATTTGATATTACTTGCTTATCTTACATGTTTGATATAGTTTCATGTGCTTACATTTATTTGAACCAAGAGAGCAATTAAGCATCTCAACTCTTATTAAAAAGGAATCTTGAGGAGAAGTTGTAGAGTTCTCCACTGGGAATTCGGCTTCACTCTTTGATATCTGTTTGTGTGTTAGTTTTACTTAGTATAAGTTTTAAAATTCTCATTTTATTAGCACATCACCTATTCACCCCCTCTAGGTGTACTCACACTATAATTGGTAAATTCTCTTTCAATAAATAAACTAAGAATTCTTCCTTTTATTCAATGTTCTAACCCTTGTTCCGGTTCTTGAGAACATGCATCTAGAAGAATGCGACAAATATATATTTGGAAGATGCACATAGCCAATTCCAATCTCAAGAATTTGGGTATATGAGATATTATGACTATTGCATCGGATAAGAATGAATTTGAGCTGTTGCTCCCAGTTATAGTCACTGGCAATAAGTGGAGAATTTCAAAAGTAATACCATCAAGAACATGTCATCGCTGGATCGTGCAGAGTTTGATTTCAAACAGAGTCAGTACTACAAGCAAGGGCTTGAGATTTTGGTGAGACTTCTTCATGTGGTTTCTCGAGTTCAATCATTGAGCTTCTTTAACTAGTGGATTCAAGTTTATGTTTATGGGAGAATGAAGATGAAAAACTTCTTCTTTTAAGTGGTGTGTAACTGGAACTGACATCAAGATGCAATTGGAATTGTTATAGTATCATGTCTATATCAGATAATCAATCTATATTCTATAAATGAACACAGTGGAAAACATACCTCTTAGATCATTAGGGTTCCTCCTTTGAAAGACTCTTCTCTTGACAGTGGGGATAGCTAGGGATAGCTAAAACGGATTCCATTCGAGCACACTTGTCACTCTTCATGAACCAAGCAGAGATGAACCACAGGTTAGAGGAGTAGAGAGAAAATAGAGACAGAAGTTTATGGAGGCTTTCATGTGCATGAAGAAGAAGGAGGCTTAACCCTCTCATTAAATTGAAGAGGTAAAACCCTAGGTCTCTTACAAAAGAGAATTCCATAAACCCTAGTTAAATGTCATCCCTTGAATTGGATTCTAGGCACCCACATTAGGCGCTACTATATTTCAGTCATGACTAGGCTGAGCCTAGTTGGGCTTGGCCTTGGGCTCAACCCTTTGGGACGGCCCATCAAGTCTAGTATAGGCCTACTCGCACAATGGTGGGATGTAAGTCATCAAGTTCTAATCATAAATGTCCACTAGATCGTTACGACCGTCAAAACCACCGCAAGTGGTGTTTGCCATTGAACTACAAAAATTATAATAAAAGCGAGACCAACTTTTCTAACCTGATTGAAAACAAGTTCAGGTCATGACTACCCAAAGTCACATGTTCACATCTTCAGATCAAATATTCTCAATCCTACAAATAATAAAGGAGAATATTCATCCCCATGGAAAAAGTCTGATAAGGTCCACACTTTGCCTGAGCGAAGTTTCGGATGCAGATACTCTACTAGAAGATGTGTACGTATTCTTCCTTTCGCATTATTGTTGTTCCAGATAAAAGTAACTACTTTCCTAATCACTTCCCGTCTAGCCGAATCAATCATCACTATAGGGAGGGCATTAAAGTGGCCCCACTACTTTTAACCTTCCCATCACAACCAAATGTCTCTAAGGGTAGAAGTGAGCCACACAGGGAACAAAACGGTGTACTCCATATAACATGGCTCACATGGTAGCAAAGCATAATTCATTCGCCTACCCCAATGGTGATAGTCGCCAAGCACATTAAGTATGATTTTGTGCTATAGCGAAGCAGCTCCTTGAGTGCATGTCAATCATTTTGACACCGTACTATTATCAGTCCATTCGCGAATCTATCGACTTGGACCTACCACCTCCCACTTGGCAATCAAGATGCACATCTGACTATACAACAAGTATACAAATATGGGCAATCTGTTTGATCTCATGCAGCTTTGGGTGCAATGCCTAAAGACAAACCCGATCTCATCTCGACTTGTTTCGAGGCAATGTTTTGAACATGTTCATGATGTTGTGCTATGTTCATATCGATCAGCAGAGGCATAACCTTTACATCTCAACCAAGCCTGCTGCCCATATTGTTGGCCCAGAGGCCTTCCACTCTAGTTTTGATGATGATTAACTCATGTAGTTATGTTTACTAATAATCTTGTGATTTTAGTTTCAGATCATTAAGCAAGATATTAGTTGGTGATTGCTTCAAAAAGAGGAGTTTGGAAGCCTTCACATGGTGATTCGGTGCCCGAGCATCAAGATCTACCTTTGCACTCGGTGGATCACGGTTTGGGATCGAGTCGACTTGAAGATGGAAGATCATCAAGAAGACTTAGGTATCCTAATTTAGTTTAGTGTTTTTAGATCCATTTGTAAAGCTTAGTATAGTTGATATGCTCAAGTGCACAACACACACAAAGTTTTATGTTTGGTTTTTGGTTTTCATGAATAGTTGATCAAAATAAGTTTACATGATTTTTATGTATATTAGATATGTTCAATATACATACATGCTTCATATCTTAAACAAACTTATTTTGATATGTCTATTCATGAGTTTTAGGAAAAATCAGATTTCCTATTGAAAAATTCAAGTTGATAAAAAATACAAGTTTTGGTTTTTGAGAAAAATGTTAAGACACAAAAATAGTTTCATATGCTTGATATTTGAGTTGAAATTTTTATCACATGTTTATATATCAATGCAAAATGATAAAACTATTTTTGGGTATTTTTACAAAGACTTAAAAGATTTTAGAAATATTTTCAACATATGTTTCTGACCTAGACTTGTCTGTCAGGCCAGGTCGGCCGACCGCATGGGTCGACCGAACCATGGCCGGTCGACCCGTACAGTCGACCGACGTGCACAGACTCGTGCACGTCTGGCACACAATGGGATGGCCGACCGGGCAGTCGACCGTAACTGAGAGCAGTGCTCTCTTTTTATTTCGGTCGGCCGGGCGGTCGACCGGGTTGCTCCAACGGTCACATTTCTGACTGTTGGCAGTCGGCCGGGCCGGCCGACCGGTAGCCTGTCAGGCTGCCAGATCAGCCCAACGGCTAATTTTGCTTTGGGGCTATAAATACCCCATCTTTTCATGGATTTTGATAAGATTTTCAAGAGCAAAAAATTCTCAGTTTTCTGAAGTATTTTTAAAAGATTTCAAAAGTGTTTTTGGGCTTTAAACTTCCAATCTTATTTGTTTTAGGTTTTTGAAAAAATCAAAGAAAAGAGTATTTGAGAGATTTGTGTTGTTCTTCATTTCATTATCTTCAAGAGTTTTCCCAAGATTATTTCTTTGAGATTTTGTTTTCCAACACCTAGTTTTTCCACTTGAGCTATATCTTCTATCCTAATCTATTGAGGATCTTTGTTGTGTGGAAAAGAGATGTTGAGGTTGTTGAGCCTCCAAGTTGTAAACCCTCCTTTTATTTGTGTATCCCTCTTTAGTAGAGGTTGATCGGAGTGTTGTTTGCTCCCTCTAGTGAGAGGTGGAGATTGTTTGTTGGCTACGGGCCTATCCCTCTTCGGTAGAGGTGGATTTGTGATTGTATTGCCTCCGTGGCTTGTAAGGTTGAGAGAGAGGAGTTCGGTACTCCTTTAGTGGATTGGAAATCCTTCTCGGTGAAGGCGGGGATGTAGAGCTAGGGGCTCGACCTCGAAACATATCCTTGTGTTTGCGTTTGATCCATTATCTCTAAACTCTCTCTCCTTTATTTGTGCAAAGCATCATTCATTCATTCATATCTTATTGCTTGCATTTATGCCTTGCATTATTTCATATTGTTCATCCTTATATGCTTGGCTTGTTTGTGTGTGCGCCTCACTTGTACTTAACCATAAGAGCTTCATATAGCACCTCAACCCTATCTAGGGGAATCAAGAGGAGTTAGTCCAGAGCCCTTCACGGGGAATTCGGCTACACTTGTGTGTTTGTGTTGTCTAAGTGTGTTGCAAATTAGTTTTTAAACTTCCGCATTTAGCGCATTTAGTTTTTAGATTAGCATTATCACCTATTCACCCCCCTCTAGGTGATTTACAATTGGTATCAGAGCCTACGCTCCTGATACTTAGGCTTAACATCCTAGGAGTGAGATCCTTTATTTGCTAATCTTGTTTGCATTTGCTTGTTGCACACATATAGTTTTTACCTTGGACTTCATGACCCCACCTATGTTTGACCCTTCCAACATTCCTGTTTGGAAGATTAGGATGACCGTTTATTTACAAACCCTAGGACATAAGGTTTACCTTGCCATTACCAAGGAATCCTATCTTAGTGATAGCAAGCATTTAGGGGCCAATGCACAAGCCCTTGAGGCCATTAGAAGCAAGCTTTCAAAAGAATATCTTATGAGTGTTTCTAATCTTGATTCCCTTTTACAGTGTGGAACAAGTGACAACAACCACCACCTCCAAGCTTCAAACGCCTATTCAACAAGAAGAGGAATCTAGTGGAGAATCCGAATCTCAATGCTTCATGGTCCAAGGGAATGACTCCCTTGAGGTACACTCGGAAACCCACTTAGATGATGATGATGATGCTAGTTCTTCAAATGATTTTGTTGATCCCCATGCTTTAAATGAAGAACTTTCTATTGTGTGTGAAAAATTAATGAGAAATATAAAATTTTAAAAAAGAAAAGTCTAGGCCTTGAAAAAGAAAATAAAAGTTTGCATTCTAGACTTGACATTATTTTGCAAGAGAAAGAGGAGATTTCTAATGAGAGGGATTCATTAAAATCTCAACTTAAACTTGCATTAAAAGAAAATGAATTTTTAAAATCTAAAAATGATTGTCATGTTATTTTAAAGAAAAATGAAAACTTGTCCTCGAAAATTGATTTTGTTTTAAAAGAGAATGTTGTTTTGAAAAAACAAAATAATTCTATTTCAAATGATTTAAATGTTTGTTTAAAGAAAAACATTATTTTACAAAATAAGATTGATGCACATGTTTGCCATGCTAGGTTAGTATCACACCCTACACCTATTGCATGCTCCACTTCTTCTTTGATTGAAAATGATATAAATTTAATTAAGAAGAAAATGGATTGTTTGGGCTCCACTATGAGCCAATGTGCCATGAACCATACACGCTTGGGATCCTTGGTTCGAAAGAAGCAAGTTCCATCTATTATGCATGCACACCATACACGGCATACACATGCTCCTCACGGACACCTTCACACTATGCATGCTCATGTGTACACTTGTACACATTGTGGACAAAAGGGCCACCTTGCTAAATTTTGTTTTGATAGATTACATAATGTAAATTTAGCAAATAAGTTTGTTTGGGTTAGAGAAGGTACTAACCCCCATGGACCCAATAAGATATGGGTACCAAAGACCACCCCTCCTATTTTTGATGTAGGTGTGGGCTCTCACATGACGTGAGAGTTACCGTACCTTGGAGTGAATGCGTTCCGAGCTTCATGGAAATCAATTGGATGCATCACTTTCAAGGAAAGTTTGGTGGAGAAGACCACCATGTTTTGGAGACAAGGAAAGTTGCCTTCTAGGTTTGGTAACGATTCCTAACTCCTAATTATTATTTACATGCTTTTCATATTCATTGTTTATAGCATGTTTGATGTTTATTGATTATTATGACAATGCCATGTTTATTAAATCCTTGACATACATGTTTAGCATTTTGAGACACCCATGTTTAATATGGACTATTATTTTGTGTTATCACCATTTGTTTAGCTATCGTGTTTATCATAGGTTTAATAACATGTGGATCTACATAATAATCATGTTTATGTTTTTCATGATTATTCATATCTTGTTTTATGCTTCATGCTTTGAATATATGTTTGAATGTTAGTTTTCATTAAAACTTGGTATATACTTGTACATATAGTGGGCACAAATAAATATATATGTTTGTACTTGAATGCTTATTTGAACCCATTAGATGTGCTAGTATAGTCTAGTTTTGATGATCCATACATTTTAAACTTGTATTCCTATTTTTGGTTTTGTTCTATGATCATGTGTTTTCATTTCATGTAGATGTCTATTTTGCCAAACTTTAAGACATACATGTATACCCCTTGAGTCATTTGCCTTTCATGCAAATCTATACATATGGACTCAATTGTGTTTAGGGATATGTATGTATACTTCTTGTGCTGACAAATCATACATATACCTTGAAATGAAATTTGTTTTAATGAAAATCTAGTTTTTCATGTTTTATGTTTTTTAACTTCATGTATATGTCTATTTTTATCCAAATTATTGTTTATACATATACATCCTTTTGAGCCACGTGCCTTCATGCATATATCTTTGTGGACTCGTTATGTTTGGATATGTATGTATCTTTAGTTTGTATAGGACATACATATACCTTGAAGATTAAATATGTTTTGATGATTTCATGTTTTCGTGTTTTAAGGAATATTGAGCTTAATTACCAATTTTCATGATTATGATCTTCACATCGTATTTGTACACTCATTTTATTGATTACTCATGTGTTGTTTTCATGAGTTATATTTATGCTTAATTGGCTTAGAGTGTTGATTATCATGTGGATTTCATGTTTCATGAAAAATAATTTGTTGTTATTCCTTGCTTGAAGGATTTCGTACTAGTTTAAAAGATTTTCCATTTAACTACTTACAGTATTCTTCATTTTGGTAGAGTTTTTCAAACACACTTTATTTTTCAAATCTATTTTGAAAACCCCTACCAACTTATGGGTGGTTGGATGGGAGATCATGCTCATGTATGCTTTATAGTGAAAATCATTTTAAAACTTGAACATGATTGGATGGTAGTTATATGACGTATACACTTGATTATTATTGTTGTTTAAATTGGTATCATTGAAATTCTTTCAATTGGTATCAATTTTGACTTTTTTGTATACTCATATATGTTTGTATGTATGTATGCTTTCAATTTCAAAGAATATCAATTTTATTGGTATTTACTTTTCATACATATATATGTTTGTTGTTTATGCTAAAGCTTGAGTTTCAATTTTGTTTCAATTGATTAGTTTTTAATTGCTTTTCAATTGGTATCTCATTTCAAGCTTATGCATGTGTTTTGTTGGTATTTCATAAAGGGGGAGAAAATTCGATTTTCATGTTTACAGTTGGTATTTGTATTTCCACTCCTTGCTTTATGATAGAAAATAAAAAAAATTTAAATTGATATCATATACTTAAAAAGAAAAATACTCTCTTTTGATATCAATATGTTTATTTGAATGTTTTAAAAATGGTATCTCAAAATTTTGTTTAAAGAAAATAGTCAAAAAGTTTTGATTTGAATTGCCTATATGCAAGGAGAGCTTAACATCTCTTCTACATATAGATTTATGTTGAGTGTATCTTGTATTGAAGAGCTTGACAAACTTTTCTTTATGTGATACACGTGTGTAGGGGGAGCTTCACATCTCCTCTTATGCATTACATATTATACGTTATGTGAATTAAGGCTTGTCATCCATCTTTCATGTAATGTATATGTGTAGGGAAGTTACTTTACCGTCTTCCTCTTCATGAATGTATATCGCATATACCATTTAACCTATGTTTACTTTCAATAGGTACCAAAATGCTACTTGACATATTTTAAATTGATATCTTAATTGATTGACACCCCTATTTGGTTTTGTTTTGTTTTAGCCAAAAAGGGGGAGAACATTTTTTATTAACCCTTTGTTGATTTTGTTTCGAACAAAAAGGGGGAGAAAAATTTATTGATTGGTTTTGCCTTTACCCCTGTTGATGATTGTTTCTTTGTATTAAAAAGGGGAGAAGATTTTGTTTTATTTTGGTTTTTACCCCTTTATTGATGATTGACAAAAAGGGGAAGAAAAATTTTGAGTTTATATATGCACGTTTATGTTTTGCATATATTAAGTTTAATTTTAATTGGTATCTAGAGCATGTTTTGTTCTAGAACATTTCATTGGTATCTAGAACTTCTTATTGTTTATGCATATATATGCATTCATGTTTCATGTTTAATATTCATTGCATATTTATGTTTACTTGTTTATGCATGAGTTAAGGGGGAGCTTCTTTGAAGCTTAACTTTAATCCATGCATATATAACTCCATGAGTTTTGTCATCATCAAAAGGGGGAGATTGTTGGCTCAGAGGCCGTCCACTCTAGTTTTGATGATGATTAACTCATGTAGTTGTGTTTACTAATAATCTTGTGATTTTAGTTTCAGATCATTAAGTAAGATATTAGTTGGTGATTGCTTCAAAAATAGGAGTTTGGAAGCCTTCACATGGTGATTCCAATGCCCGAGCATCAAGATCATACCTTTGCACTCGGTGGATCACGGTTTGGGATCGAGTCGACTTGAAGATGGAAGATCATCAAGAAGACTTAGGTATCCTACTTTAGTTTAGTGTGTTTAGATCCATTTGTAAAGCTTAGTATAGTTGATATGCTCAAGTGCACAACACACACAAAGTTTTATGTTTGGTTTTGGTTTTCATGAATAGTTGATCAAAACAAGTTTACATGGTTTTTATGTATATTAGATATGTTCAATATACATACATGCTTCATATCTTAAACAAACTTATTTTGATATGTCTATTCATGAGTTTTAAGAAAAATCAGATTTCCTATTGAAAAATCCAAGTTTGATAAAAATACAAGTTTTGATTTTTGGGAAAAATGTTAAGACACAAAAATAGTTTCATATGCTTGATATTTGAGTTGAAATTTTTATCACATGTTTATATATCAATGCAAAATGATAAAACTATTTTTGGGTATTTTTACAAAGGCTTAAAAGATTTTTAGAAATATTTTCAACATATGTTTCTGACCTAGACTTGTCTGTCAGGCCAGGTTGGCCGACCGCATGGGTCGACCGAACCATGGCCGGTCGACCCGTACGGTCGACCGACGTGCACAGACTCGTGCACGTCTGGAACACAATTGGACGGCCGGCCGGGCGGTCGACCGTAATGAGAGTAGTGCTCTCTGTTTATTTCGGTTGGCCGGGCGGTCGACCAGGTTTGCCCCAACGGTCACATTTCTGACCGTTGGCGGTCGGCCGGGTGAAAAACACCTAGAGGGGGGTGAATAGGTGTAAATGCTAATCTAATAAACTTTTAAACAATTATGAATGAATGATGCAACGATCTCTCAAAATAAGACTAAGAACCGAATACCCCGTGAAGGGTTCTGAATCCTTCCTCCTGATTCCCTTGAATGGGTTAGAGGTGCGCAATGCAACCTTATTGTATGAGAATTGATCGATAATGGCAAAGTATGAATGCAATGGTGAAATGCACACAACCAATAGTATATGAAAGCAATAACACAAGGAAAGAAAAACTATAACACAAGCAAGATATAATGAGCAATTGAAATGAAAGACAAGAACGCAAAGCAATCACAAACACAAGATGTTTGTTTCGAGGTTCGAGCCACCGCTCTACTCCCCGCCTTCACCTCCGTGAAGGGTTTCCACTATCCACCGAGGACGCTTATGATCTGCATGATTTTGTCACATTTTCATTCCCATATTTATCTATCATTTGTTATAAATAATGCTACTCGGGTATTTTTAGTCTATTTTGCAGACAAAGTTATTAGGAGAAGACTGGACCACAAAAGACTCTTTCGAGACTGTAAAGCGCGTTAAAAGGAGTTGAAGGCGAGATAGGAGGCTTGACACTGCTGGAATCAACGTCTAAAACTGAGATCAAAGAAAGTTACGATCAACTCGGAAGAGATCGAGGCCAGTTGGGAAATTACGTAATTTTGCAAAAGTCAGGGGCTTAAACGCAAAATGGATAGAGATGTAAAGTGCAAAATTAATTTAACGATTCTCCTTGTAATTTTGTAACTATTTTAGACTTTTGTGTAAAATAGCAAAACCCTAGCCTATAAATATACATGTAAAGGCTAGGGTTTGGGGAGTTTTTTTTTTCTAGGGTTTTTATATTTTAGATTTTTTTCTCTCATAATCAAGTCTTGGATTTTGGCCAATTTTGCAAAGTTATTTTCATCTAATGGAGGTCTCTTCTAATTCCAATCTCAGATTTTAGAGGTAAGAATTTTATTTACAGCATTTTATTTTTATTTTTATTTTTATTTTTATTTTTCTCTCTGTTAATTATTTTAATCCTTTGATTTAGATTATAAAAAAAAAAAGAAAAAATGTACAGAGGCGCCTGTTGGCGCCTCTGCACAACAGAAACAGAGGGCGCACAGTGCGCCCTCCATTTGAAAGCAAGGGGCGCCACTTGGCGCCCCATTGTGAAGAGGCAGGGGCGGCCCCAGCGCCCCTGCAGGTAAGATTTTTTTTAAAATTGTTTTTAAAATTTTTTTTTTATTAGTTTAATTTGATTAGTTTAGTTTAATTAAATTTAGATAATTGTAAACTGATTTAATAGTTTAGTTGATTGTTAATTTAACATGAGTAGGTAATTTTTCAGCGAGTATTTAGGGGAGATGAATCTAGACTTAATTCTTGTGGACCGAGTCGTTCTCCTATTTATGACGTATGCACACCAATGACCTACTGCTTTTAGGAAATTAATTTCTAGAACAACTAGGTATTTGACAGGTTATGTGTCTGAGGTTTATGGTCCATGCTTAGGGTTTTACTGCTCTTTTCTGCATTTAATTTAAGTTATTGATTTTATTTACCTTTGATGGATCATGTAATGTGGACAATAACTTGTGCTTAGATCTAGTAGCCAGACTTAATTTGCCTGTTAGAAATAGAGATTTGGTGTGTAATACAAACTGATTTGGAGATCAAAATTGTCCGCTTGATGCTAGTTTAGAGGATTCGATCCTAGGTGCTTGACTTTTCTTTTATTATAATTAGTTTACATAACTCACTCAAAATCCATAAATCTTTTGATCCATTCGTGTAGAAGTGTCATAACCAAAAGAACCACCTGTCCCTGTGGACCGACCCTCAAGTGCTACATTGAACGACCGTGCGCTTGCGGTAATTTTAAAACGAGGAGACAGAATATCCCATCAAGTTTTTGGCGCCGTTGCCGGGGACACGGTGTTCTATCTTTAGTTTTGACACCTATACCGGATTGTTAAAAAAAAAATTCAAAAATTCAAAAATTCAAAAAAAAAAAGCAAATTTAAAAAAAAAATAATCCTTTCCCCATGGCCTATCCAAATTCATTTGGTTACGATCCATTTTATAGGCCAGACCCTCCTTTCCACCCACCAACCTCTCTTCCAGATTTTAATGAATACATCCATCCCACGAACTACTCATTTTCTTCATATCATCCCATGAGTTGTCATCACTTTCAAGATCCAAATCATCCTTCAGAACAATGTCTTTCGGTAGGGTTTTCGCTGGGACCAGGTCAAAATCAATTCCACACATTTCAAGAACCTACGAGCGAACCTTATCCATCAAACATCAATTCGGAGGGTTGGAATTGTCCTCAATTTCTTGGGATCAATCATATCAAAATTCTTAATCTAATTGGTCCTACTCTGAACCATCACCTCTATCTGGGGATTTGACAATGATTATGAGAAACCGATGAGCACATTAGAGGAGAGTTTTAAAGCCATGCAGCAAACTATGGCCGAAACCAATCAGCAGTTAATCGAGGCATGTGCTCACATGGATAAGATAATGACTCATCTCAATCAACCTGTTCCAACCACAAGTCCAGATCAAGTTCAAGAGTTCCATCAACTTTCACAAATTGAGCTAAATGGCAATCAGGTGGACAAGGAACCAACACTAGAGGAAGCTTTTGAAACTTTCAGGCAAACTTCAAAGCAAGTGCTCTATGACACTGGAGACTACTTAAACAGGCCAGCCAATGAGTTGGTTAGTGAGCAAGAGAAGGATCCCTTTTTAGTCAACTAGCTCCTGAGCCACTACCAATTCGACCTATGTCAATTCAAGAGCACATCAACTTTCATAAGATGAACAAAGGCCAAACTGTTAGACCCGAAGAGCAAATCGTTGGCCATAGTGACATGTCTAATCATTCCATCGAGATGCCCTTCGAGTCCCAATTATTTCATATTAATCAATTTGAAGAGCTTGAACATGAGAAGCTGTTGAGGAAGTTGTGAAGGTCCATGAGGTGCACAAACGTGATAATGATCCTCAGTGTCTGGATGAAGTGATTAGAAATTATTTGGCTACACATACAACTCATGTGGAGCCAGTTGAATCTGATTGTGAAGATGAATGTGACAATGATGAATTTTTACGTCAAAAGGAATTTGAGGATGAATTTTCTAAGTTCTATGAAAAGACAAGTGTTGGAGAGCAGAAAATTGCATCCACTCATGGAGAAAATGGAGCATACAGATCAAAATTGTGAGAATGCCTACATGGATAATGAGCCTTTGTTTCTTGATGAGATTTTTGTTGAAGAGTATGATCACAATGATGAGAAAACATGTGTTGAGGATCTTGAGTTTAGAGTTCCCTTGAGAAAACAAAACTCGATTTGAGTATCTTCACTTTCAATGAGCCAACCAATGATCATACTTTTCAAAACTTGATTCAAGAATCTCTAATTAATCAAAGCTTTGAAACCCTATTTGAAGACGAACTCATATCTGAATGAATCGGTTAGGGATGCTTTGGTTAATTACACACCTCCAAAGAAAATTGTTGATTTAAGTTTTGAGGTGATGTTTGAGGATGAGCTTAAATTCATAAGTAATCATATTGTGGACACTCCAATTATATCGTGTAAAAATGATGAATTTGTGAGGAGGTATGGAAAGAAGAGAAGGAAGAGATGGAGGAAAGTGATGAACAAGATGGAGAGGATGAAATTAAAATAACAAAAAGATTAACCTCTCCACTTTGTCCATTAAAGAGAACCCATTGGAATGATGGGAAGCGAGCTCGAGGGAATAGACCTAGAAAGATCTAGGTGTGGGGGAGGTGTGAAATTGTACATATGTAAATATTTGTTTTATTATTTTTTTTCTTTTAGTTGTTGAGTCTTTTTATTTCTTTTTTAGTTGGTTGAGTCAGTTTTAGTGAGTCTTTTATTTCTCTTTCTCTAACCTATGTGCCGAGTTTATTACAAGTGATACAGGATAAGCAAGGAGGCATCCACCACACACATGGAGAATTTTCGTTGATTCGACAACTTGATTTTTCTACTGCACTGTGAGTATTTCTAATTCTAGCATACTGTTTATATTTCTATATCTTTTGTATGCTTGGATTGCATGATCATCATGATTGTGTGCACGTTTTGCATGTGTAAATTACATGCCATATTCTTTCTATCTCTGTATTCAAGTATGCATGAGGACATGGCACAGTTTAGGTGTGGGGGGGGAGATTCATATTTCTTTTTTTTAGAAGTCTTTTTGGTTTTGTTTTAGTTTTAGGTTTTTTCACTTTATTTCTCTTTTCTTTCTTTATTGAGAGTCTAAAAAAAAATGTGAAAAATTTGAAAATTCTCTGAAAATGAGTAGCTAGTATGTGAGTGATTTAGTATCCATGAGTGGATTTTAAGGGTAAGATCAAGACGAAAGAATTATAAAATCTTAAAATAAAGATTAGAATCTAAAACGGACATACCATCTAAACTTAGTCTAAGTGATTATGTACCCAACAGCACTTACACTATTAGTTCATAGGCTTGGATATTGATTGCAACTAAAAAAAAATATTATTATTATATATAAAATAAATATTAATAAGTCTTGTCTTATGGCCTCAGTTGCTTGAGTAATTAAGTCCGTTGGAGTGTCTTTACACTTATTGCCCTAAGACCATCTGGTTTGGGAGCATTGACCCAAAGCTCGCTATATGGGTAGCTGAGAAAGCCTAAGAGGACAAGACACTATAAAAATATAATAATTTTGATTATCAATTAGCTAGGTACCTTGGCCTCAGGAAGCCTCGGTATTTACGCGAAAGATAGTAAAAAAAAAAAGAAGAAGAAAAAAGAAAAAAAAAGTATAAAAGCTGTAATTAAATATTCCCAAGCTTAAGAACTATATCACGATCACGGGGTACATAAGATCTGAAACTTAGGACAGGTGGTGTAAAGTTTTGGATTTAAGACTTTATTTTATAGCCAATATGATATCTTGAATTGAGATTTTACTTGAAAATGAAACTCATTGAAATTGATGATCTTGCTAACTAGTTAACTATTAAAAAAAAAAAAAAAGAAGATTTGTTTTTCTTTTCTTGATTTTCGGTTATCCTTATTTTCTTTTATTTATTTCTTAATCTCTAACTTTCTTGGATTTTGTGGGTGTAATCCACTGAAAACCCTCACGAGACAAAACTCGTCCTCTAGGGGTGACCTAGGGGTTTAACGGCTTGTTGCACGTGCTAAGTGTAACCGTGATTCCTACGAAAGTGAGTTAGCGTTTTCTTTTTCTTTTATTAGTTTTGCTCGAGGACTAGCAAAAGATAGGTATGGGGGTATTTGATCTGCATGATTTTGTCACATTTTCATTCCCATATATATCTATCATTTGTTTATAAATAATGCTACTCGGGTATTTTTAGTCTATTTTGCAGACAAAGTTATTAGGAGAAGACTGGACCATGAAAGACTCTTTCGAGATTGTAAAGCGCGTTAAAAGGAGTTGAAGCCGAGATAGGAGGCTTGACACTGCTGGAATCAACGTCTAAAACTGAGATCAAAGAAAGTTACGATCAACTCGGAAGAGATCGAGGCCAGTTGGGAAATTACGTAATTTTGCAAAAGTCAGGGGCTTAAACGCAAAATGGATAGAGATGTAAAGTGCAAAATTAATTTAACGATTCTCCTTGTAATTTTGTAACTATTTTAGACTTTTGTGTAAAATAGCAAAACCCTAGCCTATAAATATACATGTAAAGGCTAGGGTTTGGGGAGTTTTTTTTCTAGGGTTTTTTATATTTAGAATTTTTTCTCTCATAATCAAGTCTTGGATTTTGGCCAATTTTGCAAAGTTATTTTCATCTAATGGAGGTCTCTTCTAATTTCAATCTCAGATTTTAGAGGTAAGAATTTTATTTACAGCATTTTATTTTTTTTTATTTTTCTCTCTGTTAATGTTATTTTAATCCTTTGATTTAGATTATAAAAAAAAGAAAAAAGAAAAAAAAATGTACAGAGGCGCTGTTGGCGCCTCTGCACAACAGAAACAGAGGGCGCACAGTGCGCCCTCCATTTGAAAGCAAGGGACGCCACTTGGCGCCCCATTGTGAAGAGGCAGGGGCGGCCCCAGCGCCCCTGCAGGTAAGATTTTTTTTTAAATTGTTTTTTAAATTTTTTATTAGTTTAATTTGATTAGTTTAGTTTAATTAAATTTAGATAATTGTAAACTGATTTAATTAGTTTAGTTGATTGTAATTTAACATGAGTAGGTAATTTTTCAGCGAGTATCTAGGGGAGATGAATCTAGACTTAATTCTTGTGGACCGAGTCGTTCTCCTATTTATGACGTATGCACACCAATTGACCTACTGCTTTTAGGAAATTAATTTCTAGAACAACTAGGTATTTGACAGGTTATGTGTCTGAGGTTTATGGTCATGCTTAGGGTTTTACTGCTCTTTTCTGCATTAATTTAAGTTATTGATTTTATTTACCTTGATGGATCATGTAATGTGGACAATAACTTGTGCTTAGATCTAGTAGCCAGACTTAATTTGCCTGTTAGAAATAGAGATTTGGTGTGTAATACAAACTGATTTGGAGATCAAAATTGTCCGCTTGATGCTAGTTTAGAGGATTCGATCCTAGGTGCTTGACTTTTCTTTTATTATAATTAGTTTACATAACTCACTCAAAATCCATAAATCTTTTGATCTTTTGATTCGTGTAGAAGTGTCATAACAAAAGAACCACCTGTCCCTGTGGACCGACCCTCAAGTGCTACATTGAACGACCGTGCGCTTGCGGTAATTTTAAACGAGGAGACAGAATATCCCCATCAGCTTACAAGGTCTACCAAAGACCAGAGCACCGAGCTCCACCACTTACAAGAACCTCTACCGAAGAGGTGTCTCCACAAGATGAACAAAGAGTAACAAGTAGCCAAGTGATCTCTAAAAGGACCACAAACTCTCTACAAACACTTCTCTCTTTACAACTTCCTTATAGATTGAGTAGGGAATTTTGGCTCTAAGAAGTGTAATGAGAAAAACTCAGTTGTAGAATGATCTTTGCTAGAAAACACAACTGAAAACAAGCTCAAGAATGAATGAAGAGAAATGGAGGGCTTCAAACTTTTCTTCTCTTTTAAAACTTAGAAAGCTTAAGGATTTTCTTGGTGCCTTTTCAAGAGACCATTCTCCTCTATTTATAGGGAGAAGAAGGGATAAAAACTTATTTATTTTAAGCTTATTTAATCAGAAAAAGTTCTATAAAACCCAGAGAAAGTCTGCCAAAAAACAGTCTTAAAA